>JAFVLL020038849.1:0-25296 GCA_021397915.2 Tor tambroides
ATACATTATAAAAGTTTCACTTTTTGAATGGAATTAGTGAAATAAATCAACTTTTTGATGATATTCTAATTATATGACCAGCACCTGTATATATACATATTGAGACTACAAGCTAGCTAAAGCCGGCAAATTGAGCTTATTCGCTGTATTTTACAACTACTTTCCAGCTGACGAGTTGATGTGTCAGCCATTTCACAAGGAGACTGGAGCTGCCTGGCAGAAGCCCCTTCCATGAGCGAATTCGCGTCTGTTGTGAAGTAAATTTCACCCGCGAATGAAGCGAGTAAACTCAAAATGTTCAAGCGTCCAACTACGCGCGAATAGCGCGATTTATTCGCGCAAAGTCACGTCTGGTGTGAACGCACTAGACGCCTCCTGTATGGAGAAACTAGTCGCATACGTTGCTCAGGTATGATTTTAGCCCATTTTTAGCTCTGTGGGCCTCTTCTATAAATTGATCTTAAGTTCTTATTTTCTGTTGGATTCAAGTCAGGTGATTGGCTAGGCCATTCTAGCAGATTTATTTTCTTTCTCTGAAACCAATTGAGAGTT
The DNA here is from genome assembly GCA_021397915.2 of Tor tambroides. Lineage (NCBI taxonomy): Eukaryota > Metazoa > Chordata > Actinopteri > Cypriniformes > Cyprinidae > Tor > Tor tambroides. The sequence continues at coordinate 553 of JAFVLL020038849.1, forward strand.
TCCTTGGCTGTGTTTGGGATCAGTATGTTTACAAGGACAACAATAATCAGATTTTAACACGATTAAGACGATACTCTGATTAAGAATCTACCATGTAAACAGACATTGACTATGTTTACATGGACATCAGTAATCTAATTATTTACCTTATTCTGAATAAGACAATATTATGATTAAGGTGTTTACATGAGTTGCTTTTAGAATATTCCTTTCATGTTCCCGTTTTACATGTTATAGTACATAGATCAATTAATGGCACATCATTACGTCACCACGCGATGCCATCCGACGTCCCCTCCAGAATTTCACATATAGTTCGTCTTTATGATGCCATATACAGTTTTGAGTGTTTCATTTTTAATTTACTGAAAGCTTCAAGTGCAGTTAAGTATTTGTCATGCTATACGTGCAAGCAGACAACGACGTTGTTGAAGCCATTCTCTTCTGTTTGCCGTCAAACTGTTGACCACTGTCGTGTGTATCCTGTCGCAAAATGCGGCAAAAAGTCCTACACGATAGTAATAATGTGATTAAGGTGTGTACATGTCTATACTGCACTTCAATAATGCGACTAAAATAGCAATACTCTACGTCTTAATTCGATTTGTGTTTACTTCGAGTATGACTTTAGCTGGATTAAGGTAATCAAAAATCTCTGTTTACATGGTAGATTCTTAATCAGAGTATTGTCTTAATCGTGTTAAAATTGGAATATTGTTTTCCATGTAAATGTACTAATTTTTGATTACCTTAATCCGAGTCTGAAGTGCTCAGTCAGTGTGTTCGGCGAGTAAAAATATATCTGTGCTACACTTATACTTAGCCTCCAACCCACACACTGGCAAGTAAAATCTGAGAATTTATTAGCCAGTGGCTAATATTAGACATCATTTAGTCGCCCAGAGTGAAGATTTAGTCGCATATGCGAGTGATTTACTTGCAATGTAGAGGGTTGGTCTGCCAGTTTGGAATGTTCTTGTATGAAGGACAGAGTAAAACTTTCTCTTCTTTGTTTGGTGCTAATTCTCTGTACCAATTAGTCTCCCGAGATCACTGTGGTGGTCTGTGAACAATTCCAATTGATCTGCTGTTGATTGACCAATATTTAAATTAAAAAATGAGAAAAAATACTCAATATTTGAATAAATTACTAATAAATTCATAAAATAACTGGTTGTTTTGTATATTTAATGTATAAAAATATTTATATTTAGATAATGTTAATGAAATAAGAACTGGCAAAATTGTGGATCAGTAAAGGTAAAAGTATTTCAAGATGTAGGCTATAATATTACTTTTTACATTAAGATCACCTAATCTAAACTAGTCTGTGGTTTCCTCCAGATTTGGGGTCTTAGGTGGTCCACAATTTTTGTTTTATTATCAAAGTGGTTCACGTTCACCACCTGAAAAATTTTGTGAACTTCTGGTTTATACTGATGTATGCACTTTTTTGCAGGCCTGACATCTGTAAGAAGGCAAATCTCTTAGACAAATAAATATTTTGAAAGAAATTAATACTGGCCACCTGTTTAACTTTTATTTGATTTAAATTCTGTGATGTACTCGCTTGATTTTTTTTTAGACTAACAAAGTCCCACATTTTATCATTACAGTGGCATGTTGACTTTTTCCATTCTTAGACTTAGCCATTACACGTCAAACCAGTCAGTCCTGCCCCGGCATGTCACTGCTTTGTCTTTCATTGTCTGCATTGTAAAGGTCAGTATCTTATCTGAACCTTATCTACAAAGGCTATGTCTTAAAGTGAAAGTAAAACCAGATGGGATGGTGAATATCATCGATAGGGGCCAAAGTGGGTGACTGTGTGATTTATGAGTTGACACTAGTCTTTAGCTATTTACTGAGGTGTTTTTGAGGGTCAGTGAGATTATGTGCATCAGATATGCTGGTGTTGAGCTTGATCTGACAACATGATATTCATCTTTGTGTCTGCTGACACAGAGCTTAATTTAACCTCAGTTTTTCCCCTTACTGCTATATTGTGCTGCACAATTGCAGCTAGTAATTAACTAAATGTTACAACTGCTTGCATCTGACTAAAAGAGAAGGGAGAAAAAAGTGAAACAGAAGACTAGAGTTGTTAAATAGTGAGTGACCTTTGCCTCTGCCAAAGAGGTGTTTTCTTCCTTTTAGCTCCCCTAAGGCGTTTACATCAAACACTTGTAATTTGCGGTACCGAAGAAATCTTCCAACTAGACAACACTACTTTACGGAAGTTCTAAGAGACCATGCATTATAATTTTTTTTTCCTTCTTGTTTTCTCGTTGTAGCTTCCCCCAGTAACTTCACGAGCACAAGAATTCTTTGATGACTGGCGATTTATTGACTGGTTCATAACCAACTGTCTTGAGATGCCGTGAGAACTAAATACACAAATGTAGAGTAAAGAAAGAATATAAAAAACAAATACATAAATAAAAGTTGTCTTTACAAGCATTCCAAACAAAGTTAAGTTCACCTAATAACTTAACTACAATATTTATACTGATATTTCCCTTTCACACAGTAACATCGTTTACAACAACCACATGCAATACAAACGAAACTTACTTCATTGGCTGCTTGTTACTAAAGGAAGAGCTTTAAACTTTCTTCTGATGTTCCCTTTAACTCACGATGAGTAAAATAAACGTTAAAACACACTTTAATTCGTCATACTTTTTAGCTCGCTATCTTTGACTCGCCATCTTAAATTGACCTTTTTTCTCTCTCTTCTTTACTGCGCCTTTTCATAATAAAAGTCTGTACTAACCTGCGCTCACTGAGCAACTTCAAATTAAAAGTCCTAAACAAAAACACTTAAAATAATAAAACAAGAAATACAAACTGACTTCTCGGCAGTTACACTCATGATTATGACTTTATTTTTGTTGTGATCTCGACATAAAAGTTGTTCCCTTTCGATTCGCTCACTTTGACATTGCATTACTATGCTTATGGGGAAACCCTTCCTCCAAATACTACTTATGCCTTATTGAATCACACCAGTTAAACTGGCCAGTGGCATTCAAGCGAGCGAAATATGAAGGGCTTTCCACACTATACAGGGCAGCGCTTACACATCATCAATTCAGAATCTTTTCCTATCGACAAGAGTACTCATCATGATCTACACGCTGCAGCGGACACGCCTTCTCTCCCCTGCTGTGTGCTGGTGAGCTTCGGAAAAGGATGACCTCTCGCAGAGCCAGTTGAACTCTCTGATGGCCACGAGTCATGCGTCTCATGCCTGGGTCATGCCCACGCAGGCAGCGCTTGGGGGGTCAGACTGCCCCGGGGGATAGGAGATATGAACCTTCGGACTCTCAGGTTTGGTGTGGCCATCGTTCAAGGCGATGAACTCGCCCAACTAGCTCTGCCGTGCTCTTCCTCTGCAGCCTCTTTCGAGCCAATTAGTAAAATGCCACGAGCTTCCAATGTGGATCTGTCAGGGTCAGGTGACGAGCTTGCGCCTGCTCAGTCCCCACACGCTCCTCACCCCCTGGTGCAGGTTCCCTCCCAGTGCGTTTCATTCTGCTGCTGCTCGGCATGAGCGTGAACCAGCAGTGAGGCCAAGACAGCCATGGCCGAAGCGCCGTCAGGGCTCAAAGAGTGAGAGGCCCTGCCCCAACAGAGATGGTAGGCTACCGGCACCGCAATCAAAACCGCGTTCCTGACGCTGTCTCTCGGAGGAGAAAAGCTGCACCCACAGCGCCGAAGACAAGCCACTGTACCTCGAGCACTGCTTGCTCTGCTGTGTGTTCACCATGCCCCCCTGCCTGTTGTGGGCGGCAAGAACGATTATCATGTTTGTGTTTTGACTGTTCCACTATGTAGTGCAATAAAGTCAAAAAATACAAAACTCACCTCAATATCAGAGCAATTTTCCTCCTCTCACTTCCCTCACCCCATCATTCACTCTCACGCTCGTGTGGTATTAAACTCCCTGCTCACCAACAGCGAGTTATCCAATTATGGTGTGCAGCCCACCTCGCCCGTTGTCACAATTCACAAAAGCATGGGGTATCGGAGTGGGTTTTGAAATCAATAAAGAACGGTTACACACTTCAGTTATTCCGCAGACCGCCCCGTTTCAACTGTGTGTTAATGTCCACTGTATAGGAGCAAAATGCCTCAGTTCTGCGAGAGGAAATACACAATCTTCTCGCAAAACATGCTGTAGAGCCAGTGCCCCTTGCTGATCGCAAGAGTGCCTTGTACAGTTATTTTCTAGTGCCAAAGAAAGACAGCGGACTCCACCCAATCTTGGATTCGAGACCACTGAATCGTGCGCTTTCGAAGCGCTCGTTCAAAATGATTACGCTGACGCAAATCCTCTCACACCAGACTGGTTTATCTCCATGGATTTAAAGGATGCTTTTCCACATTCAGGTAGCCCCTCTCCACAGGCGCTTCCTTAGATTTGCATTCGAGGGGATAGCGTACCAATTCACAGTCCTACCCTTCGGTTTATTCCTGGCCCCTCGTACGTTTACGAAGTGCATGGATGCTGCTCTCTCCCCTCTGAAGCAGAGTGGAATGTGCATCCTGAACTTGACGATTGGCTAGTCTTAGCCAATCAGAGAGCGCACTGCTCAGAAACAAGCTCAGACGACTTGCTCATCTTCAGAACTTAGGGCTGACTGTAAATATGCAAAAGAGCATGCTGGTACCGAGCCAGAACATCTCCTTTTGTGGATCTCTTCACATCAGCTGAAAACACTCACTGCCCGCTGTTTTATTGACTGACACTGTCCCCTGGGGATGGATGCAGTAGCTCACAGCTGGCCAAAAATACGCAACTTTCCTCCAGTGAAACTTCTGCCTCGCATGCTTTGCAAAATCAGAGAGTAAAGGGAATCTGTTCTGTTAGTGGCACCGAAATGGCCCAACCAGTCATGGTTCTCAAAACTGGCGGACATGCTGGTACCACCCAGGTGGACTATCCCACTGAGGAGACACCTCCTCTCTCAAGCACAAGGAAAAATATGGCACCCAAATCCAGTGTCATGGAGCCTTCATGTATGGCTGCTCAACGGGGCTTGCCAGTAACACATGCACTTCCTCAGCGTGTTGAACACTATCTCTGAGGCTAGGGTTCCTTCCACAAGGTGTCTTTATGCACATAAATGTAGAGTTTTCACAAATTTGTGCGTATTGCAGGGCGAAGACCCATTCAACTACCCAATACCAATAATTCTTGCCTTCCTTCAAGAGCGATTTGATAGTGGTCCTATGCCATCCACACTGAAAGTGTATGTGGCTGCTATAACAGCTTTTCATGTGCACGTCGATAATCGCCCAATCAGCAGAAATGACCTGATCATACGATTTTTAAAAGGAGCAAGAAGGCTGAATAGGGTTGGGTACCGCAACCCGGTACCAATATGGCACCGGTACCTATGTAACCGGTATGTACTAGAACCGAATCAGAACGTAGATTTCGGTGCCTCATTTCCGTGCCATGCCTGAGCGATCGATTAAAATATTTGTCCTTTGTTTCTCCGAAACGAACGTAAGAAGCATCATCACCGGCACCGCACGTGAAAAATAGTTTCCCGACTGAGAAAATGCACGTGAACTCAAGTCGAAACGCTCTAATAATACAAGTCCAACAAATCTTTGTAGTAACGCGAGTTTTCACATTCACACTAAAAGCACTACTCTGGAAATGAGAGCATCCGAGGAGCGTGTGAATGCAGAAATTACACTTGCTCTGACGGCGGGTTAAAATCACATTACGTTCTAACATGGTAACATTGCAATCTGAAAACAAAAATGCTTTTAAAGCAAAAGTTAAATTTACAAAACTAAAAATGAAAATAATAAAGCACAGACTACTTGAGTAAAAAGGCTATTTTGATTACCCCATTTCACTTTACAGTAAGTGCTATCATACAAATACACTTGCTTGTAGGTTTAAAATTCTACATATGTCACATTTATTGTCCAACTACAAATATTTCAGTAAAATGTATATTTTAGTCAGAGTTATTGCGCTCCTATTTCATTGCGCTCCGTCTGTTTGGCGCGCGGCGGCGCTCGTTGTAAATGAAGTCTGTGAAGTTTAGAGGAGAATCGCAAAGCAAAAGCTCACGCACTTCTGACAGCAAAATGGAAATATTTCCATGGCTTTCTAACATTTACAGATGGAGAATATACCTGTGAAATGTAAGTTATGCATTACGGAAAACAGCAAACACATTAAACAGCGCGAGAAGCATCTCTGTCAGCGGCACACGCAGCCTTTCTGTCAGAGCATCTGACAGGGAGAGCGCGAGCCGCTTTAAACTGAAACTATAAACTATAGGCTACTATATCTTACGAGTTTTTTTTAAAGCCCTTCATATAAAGCTTGTCACATGTTTAGAACAAATTGTATTATGCACTTTCTCCGCAGCAGTTCAGTCTGTGTCCTCCCTAGATATTTTTTCAGATGCGCTCGTATCAAACTGTATATCAATATTAACGGTATTGCTTCATACCGTATCGCTTATAAAGAATATATCGATATATCGTACAAACTCCGCCCAGCCCTAGCTTTAATTAAAATGCCTAAAGCTAAAATTCTCTTGTATTCACGTTTTTAAACCTGTTGTCCAACAAAAGAGAACATTATAACCTTTTTAGTCCACAACACCAGTTAAATGCTTCCTTTTGTGATCTGATAGCTTCTTGTCACAGAATGAGGCAGAAAATATGTTCCATAGGCTACTAATGCATTGATTAGCAATGGATTATAAATATACTTTATGAAAATACCAGAGATGGCTTGAATAACACAGACAAACTATATATTGTCATAGTCGAGTGTTTAATGTATTTGTTTTATCATTCAAAACGTTTATATCTTCTGTTTACTCAGTTACAGCGATAGCAATGCCTTTGTCCATATTGGGGATTTCCTGGAGCTTCATGAGTTCCATATACAGTATGTATGTATGTGTGTGTGTATATATATATATATATATATATATATATATATATATATATATAAAACAAGTGTCGGTTCAGGCACCGTTTAGGCGCCGGCACCGTATTAAAAGTATCGATTTGGCACCGGTATCGGAAAAAAACCAAACGATACCCAACCCTAAGGCTGAACCCTCCTTGCCCTTCCACCCTACCCACTTGGGACTTGGTACTTGTGCTTGACACTCTCACGGGACCCCCGTTCGAGCCTGTGCAATCAGTGAGCTTGCTCACGCTCTCTCTCAAGACAGCGCTCCTGCTTGCACTGGCCTCTGTTAAGCGAGTTGGGGACCTGCAGGCGCTGTCAGTTGACGACTTGTGTATTGAATTTGGGCCAGGTGATTGCAGACTCACCTCGAAGCCTAGAATAGGTTATGTGCCTAAAGTGGTTTTGACTCCATTTAAAGCACAGGTCATAACACTTATCTGCTTTTTGACCCGAAACACTGGCCGGGGCGGAGCTGCTTAATTCACTCTTGCTGTGCTCTGTACGTGCGGTGTGCATTTATTGAGCGCTCAAGACAGTTCATGCTCTTGGAGCAGCTATTTGTATGCTTTGGAGGATGCAAAGGCCTGCCTGTGTCCAAGCAAAGGCTGTCACACTGGATCATCGACGCAAATGCTTTGGCTTATAGTTCTAAGGGTGTGGAATGTCCAATAGGGGTTCGTGCCCACTCCACCCATGGGCTCACATCCTCATGGGTGTGGGCAAATGGCATATCTATTCAGGATATTTGCATGGCGGCAGGCTGGTCATCACTCAACACTTTTGCGAGGTTTTGTAACCTAGATATATCGTCACTTGCCTCATATGTGCTGTCAGTGCGAGTGGCGTACCCGCCTACTCAGCCTCAGTTATGATCTGAGCTGCATGCCTAAGTGGTTTCGAACAAGGTCGTATACACTCCTGTATTGACGTACCACCAATCCAATGCTGTCCCTATCAGCTTATCACCTATTGTTATGATGTAGTTCATCACGTCTTTTAGGACCTGATCACCATCATACTCTACTTATTTGAGCACCGGTTCGGCCATTGCATCATAACACATAATTTTAGTTATGTGTTAAGTTAAACAAACATCAGCTGATCTATATGTGATGGCGCCGGCGCAGCCACCATTTCATATTCTCTGTTTCACCAGCGTTAACTCCGCCCGTGGTGTGACGTGGCATCGTCTAGTCGTTGGGCCCCCTTTGACTTTTACATGGTTTCGACTAGGTCATCTAGACTGAACTGTGTTTACCAAGAGCACCAATATCATTGCTGCTCTCATTACGGTTCCATATGTGAAACTTGACATACTTAGTCAAGCCAGGATCCATCGCTGTAACGCGGCGGGATTTTATACGTTCCCTATAAGCATACTAATGCAATGTCGAAGTGAACGAAACGAAAAGGAACGCTCTCGGTTACTCACGTAACCTCGATTCCCTAAGATGAGGAAACGAGACATTGCACTTACTGCCGTGTCACCTAGCTCAGGATTTTAGAATGCCAAGTTGCTTCAGTCAAGATTCTGAATGGATGACGTACAAGCGCTGCCTTATATAGAGTGGGAAGCCCCTCATATTTTGCGCACTTGAACACCATTGGTCAGTTTCACTGGCATGATTCAATAAGGCTTCAGTAGTATTTGGATGAAGGGTTTCACCATAAGCATAGTAATGCAATGTCTCATTCCCTGGTCTCTCCCTCATGAGTAAACGAGTGTTTTCTCATTATCACGACTTTATTTTTCTGGTGACTTCGACATAACAAAAGTTGTTCTCTTAAGTTACACAACTGCGCCAACAGGTGGCAGTATAGAACTATTGATGGGGAGTTGTATACTGTATATCCATTATACTGTACGCGTTTGGGACAGAGGAACTTCTTCGTGATCGCTATAATTTAGAGAGGGGTCTGGCTGCAGACCGTGGGCAAGTGGAGCTCCACTCTCGAACAGGAAGTACGTCACCTCCACTCAGTGTTGCCAAGTCCGCGGTTTTCCCTCGGAATTGGGCTACTTTAAAATAAGTTTCCGCGGGTTGTTTTTCATGTCCACGGGTTGAAGCGAACCCAATAACGTGATATTTAGCCCCTGCAATGCGAATTTTACCAGGGAAACCTCGCCAAAAAACGTGAATTTTACGCACCCGGAGCAGGATTTTTACCGGGGGACCCCCCTCGAAACGCGACTGGGCTGTTTTGAGCTTCTTTTTTCTATTCAAAGAACAATAATATACAATATTTTATCAAGAAATAACATCAAAAAGTAACATATAAAAATAAATATAAAAATAAATAACAAATAGGAGTTGCCAGGGGGAGGTAAGAATAAAAGTTCAAAGACACAAGATATACATAGCCTACACGTATCAAAATAAAATAAATACAAAGTTCACAAGCTTTCAAAGACCATACAGCTTTCTTATTCAAAGAGTCTCTGATACTGTCTATAGTTCAGCCAACAAATCCATAAATTGGGTTTCTTATTAGATTTAGATTAGATTCTTATTAGATTAAATTTGGTTCACAGTATAAGTGAATAAATTAAGTAAAAATACTGCTCCTCTTGGAAAGTAGTAAAAGAGTACATTTTCCCATAGGAGTGAAAAAGGTCTTAAACACTGAATATTTTAATTGATAAAATTTTGAACTTTACACCATAGTGTAACTGAATATGTACAGTGCCAAAATAAGTGCAGTTTCCTCATATTCATTGCAGAAAATACAATTTACATATAAATTTTTGTAAATAATGATTTGCTAAAATCTGTGAATGAGCTTATAAGAAACTTCTTTAATCTTATTTCTACGATGATATTTCTGCGGTAACAACCACACTTTTCTCCAGCAAATCAATTTTCCATTTAATAAAGAGTTCCAATGAGACAAAACATAAGGTACAGTAACAATTTCTCTTTGAAAAATAGTATATATAGCTTTATGATTTCATGAAAAACACATTTAACCAACGTAAAAAAACATTAGTAACATCAAGAGATGCCGAATTGGGAGAATGGTCTTTATCAATACCTAACGTGATTACCTGAAGGAATTGAACCAATAACAATTGAGAACTCTCTTTGAGGAACTGGTATTTTACAATAAGAAAGGAATTCATAAGAAAAGAGTGTTCCTTCTTTGTTTTATAACTGACTAAATTTAATATTGTTGTCAAACCAGTTCTTTAAAAAAAAGAGATCTGTGTTTGTATAGAATGTTTCTATTATTTCATATGAAATAGCGATGCAGAGAAAAATTATGCTTAAATAGGCTATTCATGACCAAGATAGGAGCATTTGTTTATTTTTGTTAACTGCTTGAAAATTTGCATTTTCAGCATGGGTGTGTGTAATTTGCATTGTAGAGTAAAAGTATTATCAAGTTATGTTTATCACAGACCTTACTTTATTAATTTTTTGTAAAACCCCATTATAATTTCATGTTTATTGTTGAACACTTAACAATAAACATGAAACACACAACACTATCATACATTTATTTAACACACATACTTATTACATTTCAAATGTGCACCTAACATACCTGTACATACTAAATTGTCTATTTTGTATACTGTGTTTGTGCTATTTTGCACATTGTCTATATTGTATATTGTATATTATTATTTTTATCTGTGTCTTGTCTTGTCACTGTCATTCTGTCGCACTGTGGAGCTTCTGTCACCAAAACAGATTCCTCGTATGTGCAAACATACAGCTAATTCTGATTCTGATTCTAAAACCCCATTGGAAAACCTTGAGGGAACCAGCGGAGAACTAGTCTTTACAGTATTAGTCAGGTTTTGACATCACAACTAAAACACTCTATTCTCAGGGAATGCAACTGAAACCTGTTCTAAACCTATTATAAATCTATTATTATATCACTTATATGTTATTGTACTGTTGTACTCACTATTTTATTATCACTCTAGTACAAGTTGTACTACATATACTTTTTAAACATCACATATCACTGTGTCAGTGCATAATGTTTTACCACACTGGATCCATGAAGGATTATCAGTTACATTTCTTATTGCTTGGTGTGGAGTTTATATCTGTCTCCTGCTATGAAAATATAGAAAACAGACTACCAGTGTGTCAATTTTTGATTTGTATTTACTGATTTTATTCCATTTTATCAGTGATGGTCAATTATTAGTACTTAAAGATGTATTATTTCGATTTGTTTCCAGTATTTCAATGGGAATGAGCTGTGTTCTGACCTGAAGCACAAGAAAAGCTAAAATGTTGGGGTTGAAGACAGAGAAAGCAATTTCCACAAAGAAAAAACTTCATTTCATTTAATGTACATTAGATTATATTACAGATATATATATATATATATATATATATATATATATATATATATATATCACAGTTATACTAAATTAATATTAGAATTGTTACCAGAAAAAAAAAATAGCCAAATCAACAAGCGTGACAAGTGTAAGCTTTCACAATTTCTAACGAAAATTAATTATTTTCCAAGCCTAACTAAATAACTGGAGACAGAGTTATTCTTAATTCCATGTAGATCACAAACCACTGAAATCGGCTGATAAATGTAAACATTATCGTGGTTTTATCCAGAAAAACCGCAGCTCCTCCGTTTACCTCCATTTGTTTTACCCGGACCAACATGGCGGACGCGTCGCGAGTGGAGGTGACGTATTTCCGCTCTTGAGTGGAGCTCCACTCGCCCAGTATGGCTGCAGCCAGACCCTATTGATAATTTATGCAGTTCATTACTGACATTTAATTTAACTTCTAAATGTTAAATGCTTGAATAAAAATTATTGTTTTGCTTGAAATTGTATCTGTTATTACTGCTGCATGACTCATCACATTTTCTCATTTACAACAATGCCAGATGGCACATAACCAACCTTCAACGTTGAAATATGGTTAAAATAATGTCAGTTGTTGTTTCAACATTAAATTTTATTTCAAAGTTGTTCCAATGTTAAATGGTTGCCAAAAACCCTCATAAATCAACGTTGATTTTTTTTTTTTTTTAACAAGATCTGTACATTGAATCAATGTAATGTCTTCAGCAACATACAAAAGACATTTCTGCCTTTTAAATTATTACAATAATTATTTTGTTAGCATTTTACAATATTTTGATCATGAAACCTATTCTAAAATCTAAATGTATATTTGAAAATATAATTATCATCATTGACAACAATAAAACTAAATACATTTTGCTACATTACACTGAAACATTTCCTATTGGTTGTTTTACCTTATTGCTTTGATCGTGATTGGTTAATCTGGCTGCCATCCAGGAAACTGGCCAGTGAAACTGCACGCCTTTCTAAATTTGAAAATATGATCGTTATCGTCTGTCTGATTGAGACTGTGAGCTGCTGCTCATTTTGAGATTGCTCGGTCAGTCTTGAATTATTTTATATTTGCCTGTTAAATTTTATTTTGAGTGAATTTGAGTCATGACATGTCAACGGAGAACAAAAACTGGAATGTGAACACAGAGGAAGGGTCAGATGTGATCTGCGAGGTCTTGCAAACATACGGGCAAAATCAGGTAAGAAAATCACTATCTTTATTACCTTTCAAAAATAGTAAAGTAAGTTATACCAGAGTTTACAAATGAGTAAAGAACATGTAACAGAGTCCCTTTCAAGGAAGGTCTGTTCACTCGGCGGCCATATTTGCAACGCCTCCAGTAAGCTCATCCAAGACCAAAAACTATCTAGATGTATGGGGGAATCCTGAAATCTCAAAAACTGCCCTATGAACTCACAATTAAATTACATTTTTCAAATCAGCAACAAAATCTGAAATGTACTGCCCCATGAATGTTTCTTGTGCACAAATTTCATTAAAAAAATCTTATTTTTCAGGCTAGACCAGCCAATGCGCATGCGCAGTTATATTGCACTTATGACTGCATATGTGCATTGGCTGGTCTAGCCTCAGGTTTCTGTGGGAACCAGAGCTTCTAAAGGCTGTCGCAGTGATGCAATGACTTTATCAATCAGCGATTGTCTCTTTCATTTAGAAGGTGGTACTATTCCTCCATGTTGCACTTTGCAGTTTCTCCCATTCATAAGTATAGGAATGAACCGTATTTGTATATCTATAGTCTTTGCATGTAACCTGCAGAAGATAAATACCTGTGTGTGGAGTGGGGGGGGGGGGGGCTATTTTTGTATTGCTTTATCATAGATGCCAAAGTTAGATGCTAATCATCTGATGCTGTTGTGAGTTGCTGGTATGTGTTAATGTCTTTTAGAGATTTTTCACATTTTTCTGATGTAAATGCCAAGAATTAGGTCTTATATTTTTAATCGTATAATAACAGTCTCAAAGATAACATACTCTGTGTTTTCTGAATATCACATGTCGGTACAATTTAAATTGTTTAAAGGAATGTATAAAACGAAATCCTGCTTTTTAAGAACTTTTCAGTAAACCATTTCTTTGTTCCCCTTGTAGAGTCATCAAGGATCCAGCTTATTGGCAATTTGGTAAGGAATTGTTAATCTGCTACATTGCACTGTCACTTCTGGTAGAAATTCATTGACCTTTTGTGATAGGTTTTGATTTTACTTAGTTTAAAAATGTATTTAATTTGATCTGTCTGTGTAGATTCATCACTAAACCATCCAGGTGTTAAAACATTCCAAAAAATTAATTTTTAATTAAAATCACTGGACTACAAAAAGCTTAAGACATTTCGGTATCTATCCAAACACCTTCATCAGTTGTAAAAACAGGAAGTAACTCTGGCTAATATATCCACAAAAGTCACATGATCAACAGACCTATAGAGATCATATGACTACTAGATTAAATGTGTAACACATGCCAGAGTAGATGGTGTTACAGGTCATGATGGTGTACTCCTACTCTCTGAACAGAGCATTCCGATCTCTCCTTGCAGCGTCGTGGCACCGTTTCCAGCACAGCATCATAGGCGTGGGACAGATTATGTCTCAAACCCCCTCCCCTATTCAAAGAGGGACGCTCCACCTTTACATGAATCGCTTCCTTTATGCCTCTTTCAAACCACCTCTCTTCTCTATCCAGAATTCTCACCTCATGGTCGTGAAAATTGTTTCTTTTGTTGAAGATGCAAGAAGACTGCCGAATCCTGCCCAGAAGAACTTGCACGTCTATGCTGAGCCATGCATCGATAAAGTGGCTGTTTTGTTTCTCCTATGTATAAATCCTCACGCTCCTCACTACAGTTAACAGCATATACAACATTACGTCTTTGATGTTTGGGAATCTGGTCCTTAGGATTGGACCAAATGTTGTCTCAAAGTAGTCATTGGTTTGAAATACACAGGAATCTTATGCTTGGAGAAAACCCTTCTGAACTTCTCAGATACTCCAGCCACATAAGGAATAACCACATGGTTTTTTCGGAAATTATGTCTCCTTTGTTCTAACTGTTTCACCTCCCTTTTCCGTTTGGTATGAGTTTTGATAAATGGCCAATTTGGGTAACCACATTTCTTTAATGCTTGTTTGATTTGATTATTCTCTTGCTCCCTGGCCTCTGGAAATGTGGAAATATTCTCCGCTCAATGTTGCAAGGTGCGAATCACACCCAGTTTTTGTTCTAATGAGTGGTGTGAATCAAACAGAAGATACTGGTCCATATGAGTGGGTTTACGGTACACTTCCACTTGTTATCTCCTGTCTTCACCTACTCTTATAGCACAATCCAAGAAAGGAAGTTTGTTGTCCAACATCTACTCTTTGGTGAACTTGGTATTTATATCCACTGAATTAATGTGCTCAGAGAATAAATCAATCTCACTTCTCTTAATCTTCACCCATGTATCGTCCACATATCTGAACCAGTGGCTTGGAACCTCCCCACTATACGTGTCCAAACCTTTTCTTTCCACTTCCTCCATGTACAGATCAGCCACTATAGGTTACACTAGGGAGCCCATCGCACATCCAAGCTTCTGTCGATAAAACTCATCTTTATACTTGAAATATGTTGTGTTTAAACACAACTCCAGCAGTGAACCAATCTCTTCCGGACTCTGGTGTTCTGGGGCACCATCATGAGCTGTAACACCATCTACTCTGGCATGTGTTACACATTTAATCTAGTAGTTTAATCTCTCATATGATCTCTATAGGTCTATTGATCATGCGACTTTTGTGGATATTTACCAGAGTTACTTCCTGTTTTTACAACTGATGAAAGTATTTGGATAGACACCGAAACGTCTTAAGGTTTTTATAGTCCAGTGATTTTAATAAAAAATTACATTTTTTGAATACTTAATTTGTTGTTACTTGTTTTACACTGTAATACACTGTATAGTTAGGATTCTGATTAAAACAGTTAAGTGGGGACTGTGAAAAACTGCTTGTGAATAATTGGTTAATATTGTAAACTTTCATCTGAATTTATTAAATAAGTGTTTAATGAATAGTGTTGTGCACTTTGTTTCCAACCTCACGGTCATTGAACTGTAAAGTGAAAATATTGCATGTTTTGCAATCAGTTTTCAGTTAAAGATATTTCACAATACCAAAGTTGATATTTTATGAGTATTTATTTATGGTGTTTTGTTTTTATTTATACAGGACAGTACAGAGAGCGCACCAGTGGGATCGAGAGGAGGGGACGGCATCAAAAAGGACCTAGAGCTAGGACTCTTTCAAGGGTCACCCAAAGCACAACCATGCTATATGCACAAGGCTGTTGGTTCTAATATTTTATCAAAATTTGAAGAAACATTTCTACTTAAAATATTAAATGCATTTCATTTAAGGCAGGATTTTTCCTGTACAAAGAATTTCCAGGCAACTGTCTCTATCAAATTTAGTACCGCCTCTGGCTGTCAACAAATCTCAGGTGGGCACATGCTCCTATACCCCTTTACCACCAACATGTTGCAGGTTCCATTCTCAAACTTTTCTACACATTTTCACTGCACAAATGTACAAATCTGTTGTAATGAGACACATTAATAAAACATGTTTTCACAGAAACTAAAGTTTTCCACCAAAATAAAAGATCAACTGGTTTCAGTCAAAAAAAAGTACACAGTATGTTTCCAAAATAAAACTGTTGTTTTACAATATTGAGCATGTTAGTTTTTTGAAGTTGTTTGTAAAGCCATTGCTGCCAGTTCTTCTACAGGTTTTTAACAATACATCCAAGCACAAATGCTGCAAACTAAAGTTTAAGATTATTTTCATCTGTTTTATACAGTATGGTTCCAAAATAAAACTGTTGTTTTACAATATTGAGCAATGTGTTTATTGAAGTTGATTGTAAAGCCATTGCTGCCAGTCATTTGATTTTAACGTGTATGTACAGTGTTGGTCTAAATGCTATAGGTTCTAATTGAACGTACAGTTGTGTATTCACCGATGCTGAAAGGTAAGATGGTGAAACAACATTGCGTTATCAACGTTGATTCAACTTGCAAAATTAACACCTAATTCAACGTTAATCCAACGTCTACAGAAAGACCTTAATTCACACATGCTGAAGGTAAGACAGTGAAACAACGTCACAATATCAACGTTGATTCAATTTGCAAAATCGAAGCATAATTAAACGTTGATTCAACCATGGTACCCGATATTGATTCACCAGTGAAGAAGCTGCTTGTAGTCCCTATGAGACATAGCTGTAGGCATTAAACTGCCATAATTTTAAAAGACAATATCTCTGTTTGCATTGAACTTTAAGCATCGTAACTTTGCAGATATTGTATGTTCAAACAGCAACATTACACACTAAAGTTAAAAAAGTGAAATCACAATACCACCCCTTTAAGATATTTACAAGCAAGCATGTATATGCACAAATTTGCATGAAATATGTGTGCAAACATTTTCACAAACAAACCATGATTCACCAAAAATGTTTGTATCTGTTCTAAATTTCCAAAAAAAAAAAAAAAATTCTAGGACAACTAAAGTCTCACATATTCAAAAGGAACTCCGGGTGGCCTTATATTCGTGTTAAGATGAAAATTTTATTATATGTATTAAAGGTGTTTATTGTGTTTGAGGATGGAACATTTGGCATTGCTTGAGGATCTTGCTACACATTATCCGAGAGAGTAATTTGTTTGCTGAAAGTGATGATAGGCTGTTAGTAAAAGGTTGTGTGTCCCTTATGGAGATGGTTTGGGTGCATTTTATTCAAACTTATAACCTTAGGGGCATGCAGTTGCTCATTTAGAATACTCCAGATTTAGTAACATTACAAGGTAAAGAAAAAATGTGTATGCATATGTTGTGAATTAGGTGTTTTTTTGTTTGTTTGTTTTTTTGTGAGATTTTATCTTGTACGTACAAATACAAAATAATTGCACCAAGTATTTACACTATACAATATATTCATTTGTATGTATATAAATATCTAAATATATTATCAGTTTAATTGATATAAATTGTGTTTTAAAGTGCTAAACTAAGTGAAAAAATGTCTTTTGTGATGTTGAATGTGAAAAGTGCAATTTGGTTATATAATAATAAAAAAATAATAATAATGTGATATATTGCCAAGTAGGGTGACCCATACTCAAAATTGGTGCTCTGCGTTTAACCCATCCAAGTGCGCACACACACAGCGAGTAGTGAACAAATGCGCGCGCACACTGAACACACACCCGGAGCAGTGGGCAGCCATTGCTCCAGCGCCCAGGGAGCAATTAGGGGTTCGGTGCATTGCTCAAGGGCACCTCAGTCATGGTATCGAAGGTGGTGAGAGCGCTGTTCATTCACAATCTCTACCTTCAATTCCTGCCGGTGCAAGAATCGAACCGGCGACCTTCAGGTTACAAGGCCACGACTGCCCCGTATTATGTCTTTTATCTTATTTAACTGTAATATGATTGTAACTCTTGCATCGTGTGCACTTTATACCCTTGAACAGCAGCATACAAAAACCACACCTGGGAATAATTAAAACCCAGTAATAATGCAGAAGCCTCAACTCCTTTTCACCACCTTATATTCAAACTTTAAGTGCTAAAGTCATGCATAATGACTGGTGGGTAAATTTCACTTCCTATGAAGTTATTTTAAATGTTCCCTATGTCATCTGAAGTGCCTTTCTGAATGGAATTTCACTTAAAATGGTGGAATATCCTATGAATTCTACTTCACTTCCACTTACAGGAAAATGGAGCACACCTCTAGACTTGCTGTTTAGCTATTGGTGTTATCAGTGGGTGGGACATTCATTCTAGAGAGCATTGGGTTGCACAAAAATCTGTGTAATGCAGTATGACTATTCAATATTTTTGCAGATTTTTTTTTTCTCGTCATAGGCAACATTTATCGTGTGGTGTATGCTTCCTCACACTGTAAAAAAAAAATCCAGCTTTCGAAAAGTTCTGTTAACCAATGTAAAGAAGTAGCCTGAATAAAGAATTTTTAGTAGAAGTCAGTTTAATTTTTTGTGTGAAAATACTCTAAACATGCCGCTAGCAATAGCTGTTTTGTTTGCCTTACTTAGATACATGTATTTGTTCACAGCATACCCAAATTTTCTCCCAACTTTTCAAACTGAGTCATCTGAACAAACAATTTTACACTGAACAATATTGCACAGGTTCCCAGCATGCATTGCAGCTTGAAAATGTTTTATGTTAATTATTATCAAAATAATATCATTGTTTAAAATTTTACTGGCTTAATTTATGCTGCTGCTGCTGTTGTCACTGTCAGTTAGGTGTCATGTGGATCAGAGTTCATATTATTACTGATTTAAAATTTGTTGATCCTCACCATGGTTTAGAATCGTGTGCTGAGGTACTGAATATGTGCATCTCATTGCAACTTGTTTAATACATTTGTCTATCAGCATAAATGTTTGCCTGGTAACACTTTACAATAAGGTTCATTAGTTAACATTAATTAACAGTATTAGTTAACATGAACTAAGAATGAACAATACTTCTACAGCATTTGTTAATTTTAGTTAATGCTAATTTCAGCATTTACTAATGCATTATTAAAATCACAAGTTGTGTTTGTTAACATTAGTTAATGCACTTTGAACTAACACGAACTAACAATGAATGACTGTATTTTCATTAACTAATGTTAATAAAGATGAGTAAATACTGTAATAAATGTATTGTTCGTGGTTTGTTCATGTTAGTTAATACATTAATGTTAACAAATGACACCTTATTGTAAAATGTTACCGTTTGCCTTTAGTTTTAAGAGGCAAATACTACCCATATTATGTAGAAGGCTTTGAAAATAAACATAAATCTAAAAGAAAGAAGATTGTTAAAAAATATTAGCATTGCTAAATGCTAAAAAAGACTTAGAATGCTCTGACAGATCTTTTAACACTCAGTAGAATGACTTTTATTCATTAACCTAGATGAACTAAAGCTTTTAAGTTGTCGGTTGATAGTTGAGTTAAGTTAAATTAAGTGCGATAGGTTGCCTTATTTTTTGAGTTAGGTCAGCTTTTTTACAGTGATGTTTTTATCTATCACTGAGTACCCATCCTTATCTGACTTAAGCAGGACAATCGAAGTGCTGTGAGGGGCGGCAAAGCAGAGAAAGGGTTTTAAGGTGAAGCTGTGTCTTTTTTGTGTGTGGTTCCCACATATTAATCCATAAACTTATTAGTCATTGCCTTCTTCTCTCTCTCACACACAGTCTACTGGAAGCAGAAGAAGCCCAGAATCCACAGGGTAAGTCTTCCTTTCATTGATTTCAGTGAGCCCCTTTATGAAACACAGAATTCCTTTCTCTTGCCTCCATTGTGCCACACTCTCACTTTTTAAAAAGCACAGTTTTTGGACTCATTACATAGTAGTAGTACGTGAATCCACCTTTTTTCCAAACTAGTTTACTGCAATTTAAATGTCACTGATTCTGGTTCAGGACACTTCAACTAAAATGACTGGGAAAAAAAATTAATTTCTGTAATTACATTTATAATTACACTGTCGACCCATCCCTTACATCTTAACTTACCCTTAAAGCTATCCATACCACCAAACCCGTCCCTTACCTTACCCATACCCCACCTCAATAGCAGCAAAAGTGTTTTGCAATACAATATGACCACAATAAGTACATTGTACTTATTTTTTGATGTAAGTACATAGTAGTTAAGGCCACCTAATATAGAGTGTAACCTAATATTTTTGTGGAAACCGTGATGTGCCCTCCTTGATGAATGAAATTATTAATTTCTTTAAAAAAATAAATAAAAAAAATTCTGACACCGGATGTTTGAATGGTAGTGTGTATCGGCTGATACTGGATATTTTTAAGCGCTCTTTTCTGCTTATTTTTACATTTAGATTACTTTCAAGTTAATCTTCATTAACACTAATAATGCAATGATAATTCATAACATTTTTTGCTCAAATTGAAAATCAGTTTTCCGTACTTTCAGTTATAATATTTTGATGCCTAAATTGACCTGTAGCTTTTAAAACAGTAAGTTTTTTTTAGTGTTTACAATTTTTAATGTTTTTTTTTGTTTTGTTTAAATGATTAATGACAATTGTTTGCACTTATGACTTATGTCTGCTTTAATGAATGAGATAATGAATGTTCAGTAACCAACAACCACAGCTACGTGTAAGAACAACCACATTTTTTCAGCCACATGAAGTATGATTACTTTTGCCACATCTGAAAGTGGCCCCCAAGCTATGTAATTCGAGTATCCCTGCTGTATGGGTTGGTTTGATTGGTCACAGTTTCTCTGCTGTGTTCTCTCTCTGACCTCTTTTAAAATGCTTTGCGATGAGGTCATTCATTTGAATGTGTAAATTTTTAGGATTTGTCCCATCATTGACGTCTCTGGAGGAGTTGGACATTTTTGTGAAGTCATCTGCCATTTTACTGTAAAATCAACCCACACCGTGAAAGCAGTCTGGTTACCATTTAGACAAAAACAGGAAAGTCAAACTTACAAAGGCTTCAACAGCAGTAATGCCCAGTGTTGTGCACCTCACAGACTGCCCCTACTGTTATACTGGACTATAAAATAGGATACACGAAATACTGCGCTAGGGCAGTGATCGTGATCACGATTAATGATTCTCTCAATTAATTAATAATTTGCCCCCTGATTATTTATCCTAATTAAATAAATAAATGCAGTCTCTTCCAAGTGACCCTGTTTCTGAACATGTGTACTTTCCTATTGCACAGTATCGAAAAAGCAGTATACCAAATAAGTAGGATTTTTGCTCATGATATAGTAGGTGAAAGACTCCTGCAAGACATACTATGTCCACTGAGATTCTGAAGTGTGCAATCACTCATTTTTCTGTTCCATGAGACCATGGGAGTTTTGTCCTATTTTTAAACTTTTACGAATCTTGAGGAAGTGAGGATTTTCTTCTTTCTTTCTTTTTTTGCACTGATGGAAATTATCAGCTAGAGGATGAGGATTGCTAATGAGTTACACACATTTAGAGTGCACTCATCAGAAGAGAAGGTCTGAGGGGAATCCTGATAAAATATATATACAGTATCTCACAGAAGTGAGTACACCCCTCACATTTTTGTAAATATTTTATTATATATTTTCATGTGACAACACTGAAGAAATGACACTTTGCTACAATGTAAAGTAGTGAGTGTACAGCTTGTATAACAGTGTAAATTTGCTGTCCCCTCAAAATAACTCAACACACAGCCATTAATGTCTAAACTGCTGGCCACAAAAGTGAGTACACCCCTAAGTGAAAACTGAAGTGAAACACTGAAGACTGGAGTAATGGCTGTTGAAAATTTAGCTTTATTATAGGAATATATTATAACATAATAGAAAACTGTACTTTTAAATTGTAATATTTCGCAATATCACTGTTTTTACTGTATTTATATCAAATAAATGAAGCCTTAGTAAGCATGAAAGACTTTGCTAAAAAACAAAATCTTACCAACCCTAAACTTTTGGACAGTAGTGTATATCTATTAATTATATACTAAAGCATACTAATAATAAACATGTTTCAAGAAATTTAGTATTACAAACTTACTCAATTTAAGTAGATACTACACTTACAGCAATATGAATTCCTTTTAAATTACATTTCTTGATCCTGTTTTCTCATGTTTTAATTGAAATGGAATTGAAAAAGCATTCTCAGCTTGATTCTGAATGTCGCAAATCCCTGGTGCTCATAAAGGACTGTATCATGCAAACTCATTTTCGCAGGTTCCCTTTTCCCAGCTGGTCTTATCACACTCTCACTGAACAGGTGGTTTTCATATAGTCATTTCTGTGAGGTCTGTACAGTGGGTTGATGTCAAGAGAAGTACTTGATGATAAGTGTTTATAAAAGAGCTTTAGTTTGTTTGTGTGAAGGGTTATTTTTCTAGTAAGTATCAAAACCAAAACAAACTGTGAAACAATACTCCTGGGAGCATGATTTCATTCAGTATGTCTGATATTGTGTCCAGTATGAGTACATTTTACTTCAGGCAAGTTAACTGGTGTGCATACATGTGTGATTGCGCACGCTCAGACATTCCTCTGTGTGTCTTGACAGACGACGGGAAAGCAGATGATGACGCCAAAACCGGTATGCCTGCCAAGATGTCTCTCTTAAAAGTAAGTGCTCTTGATCTGTAACCATTGTAATGGACATGTGATCTGATTGATTTCACTGTCACAGGTATAAAACTATAACAAAAGGATTTTATAGGATTTACAGGTGGATTGTATTTCAGAACTAGCAGCACCAAGTGGAATTCCAGCTCTTCCTTCTCATTAAAAAAAACAAAAAACTTTTACAAGTTTTAAAATTCACATTGGTGAATTAGCCTTCTGGATTGGTGTACAAATTCATATTATGACTGAACAGTCAATTAAACGTATTGTTGTCAGCTGAGTTTTGTAGTTGTCCTGAATGGAGGTTTCTGCAATGCCTGTCAGCTGTGTATTGATATAAGAATGCCTGAAAGCTGGACTTGAAGACGTCCAGGTGTCCTCAAGGACAGTTGAATGAAAACAGCACATTTTCCTGCTTACATGTGAGGAAAAAGGAAAACTTTAGTAAAAGGAATGCTCTGGGCTCTGTGTCTAAAGGAATGCTCTTTAAATTATATTTTTCAGACCAGAGAAAAATCATGGACATTAACATCAAAATTGTATTCAATTACAATTGAGTTAGACTATATACTATTATACTGTTAACCTCAATTATTTGTAGCATAATTAATTTTTAATCAGGAACATTCCTTTTGTGGAATCCTGCATATTTAATGAAAGTTACTGGGTTTACTGGCTTTACATGAGCTGAAAATTTTAATTTCACACATGTAAGCTTAATAATTTAACGCATAAGGTTAATAAGTGATTTTCTGTTATGACATGTCCTGGAAATGGCAATGTTAATGTATTTGGTCTTGGCAGAATAGATCTGCTAAACTGCTGCTGATCACTGCTGCTGCAGCAGTGCAAGTACAGAGACTTGCTACTGCCAATACATCCACAGACATTCTGCTGTGAACATGTAAGAAATGCTGCTGCTGCTGCACATATACTGTACCATACATGAAATTACCTCCCAAAAAAGCAGGAGACACAAGAAACAGACAATACAAACAGCATGCTGCTGAGTTTAACCCTCTACTGCAGGGGTTTTCAAACTGTGGGTCGTGACCCACTTGTGGGTCGCAGAGTGGGACAAGGTGGGTCGCACAAAGTCACTTGGCTGCTGCTAAATTTGCGTTTCAATGACACACACAGTTCAATCTAGGGTTGCACGATATACCAACATTGATTATGAATTGCGATATTGCGTAGTGCGATTTTCGAATCGCAAAGGCCACGATTTAAAACATGAGTTGCGTGTTTTGAAGCGCGGGCGCACACAAGTTGCAATAACAGATAGGGTCTCAGAGCAACAGTTCATTAATAAAGGCTCGGTCCGCATTATTGATGAGAAGAAACTCGCTCGCTTCACTGCGCTGTATTCTGCATTAGACTGCATAAACCGGAAAATTCAAATGTTGCAAAAACTGTTCCAGGTATGTTCATTCAGTTCTATCGTCTGTTTGAACTTGGCACTGTCTATCTTTCCGAGAGATAATGTATAAACAGTTTGTTGTTTTCATTCCTTCATATGCATATGGGTACCAACCAATAAGGAAACGGTCTGTAAAAACATTTCACATGTATACGGGCTGAGCAGGGCACAAACGCGGATTTAATTCTAACATGATTTTAATATTTCCACACGCTAGCATAACACTATTTACAAAATGTCCTATTCCTTGCCATATCATCACTATGTAGAGAAAAAAAATGTGCCAAAGTTCAAAAATCTTTTGAAGATATTGCTGAACATTTATTTAAGGTTTGCAAAAGTAAATTTCTGGCTGAAGTAAATTTATCATCTCGGTTTTTAGTGTTTATTTAAAATGAGATGCATCTTTTCATTATTTTTACAATTATTTTAATCTGCAAATTGTTTTAGATAGTTCTACTACGCTTCTTTTGCTTTGCAAAAAAAAACAAAAAACAAAAAAAAACAAATAAATAAAAAAGTGATGGGTCTCCGCTCTGCCCTACACACACGGAAGGATCATGAATGCATTTTCTGCGCTGAACCCCGCAATGAGTTTAACAACACTCGCAGCGCGGATTACAGTATAGAGTGGTGGAACTATGATGCCACTTTGTAGGCGAAAACCCGGAAGCGAATTAGCATTTTATCACTTCCGGTTCCATCGTCCCAGAGTCAATGGGTTTTTTGAATGGGATTTTCGTTAAATCCCTTAAATAAGGTCCGTGGTTCACACAAGCTCAAG
>JAFVLL020038850.1:0-27306 GCA_021397915.2 Tor tambroides
TTTTTTTTAGAAATTTTTATGTATGTATTTATTTTTATATTTATTTGTAATTTAAGGAAGTGAAAATGTCAATAGACAGTGTACAGCCTGCGCTGAAGTAGCTGTTTGTGTTTATTTACAGTGCAGATACAAACACCGGAGCTCTTTTATGGTGTTGTTGTAGTTCGGGTAAAATCGACACCTTGGTGTGGAATTCCGAAGCGAGCCGAGAGTGTTTACAGTGCATCAACGCAGAGTTTGTGCTGGATACATTTGAGCTGTATACATTTGAACTTTATACATTGTAGCGGCGGAAATGCTTCTCACATTCCATTTCCAGCGCCCGTTATAGAAAAAGTCCTCTCACCGTTATAGCCCGGTTTCCAGTCGTGTAAAAAGAGGTATGTGTCAAAACCTACTGAGATAACTAAACGACATTTTTGCGGTGTCAAAGGCGCGTCCAGCAGTTTTGACAGCTCACTGTCCAAACTGACATATTATGACCCTTCAAAACATTGAACCTACTTTCGTAAGGTAAAACCTATATTGTCGTGAATTTTTAAATGTTTAATGTTTTAGATATAAAATATGAAGTATTATACATATAGTATCTTATGGTAAGTATCATATATATGTACCAAAATATGATACTTCAAACTACAGTACATGTAATGGTTTGCTTTTGATTATTATTTTATTAATTTGCCTTCCGAAATTGGCTTGATTGTTTGTTTTATTCCATATATATGTATACCAATCCCATATATACCATGGTATTACTTGACATACTTTGAAATGTCATGTAAATTCTGTGGTATGTGTATGTGAATCATTCAGTACCACACTATTACCGTCTATATAACATCACTGTACCATGTTACCACCATAGTCAGGGAAAAACTAGGCCATCGTGAAAAAAAATCGTCACTTTTTTTAAACAAATGTTAATAACCAAAATCTAGTCCAATAACCAAATGAGAGTGTAGGAATGTAGGTCAAAGGATGTGACCGTTTGCTCCAGTGAGCTGGATTCATCTCTGTCCTTGCCCACCTGTTTGGACTGTCAGGAATAATCCAGAGTCCTGAACAACTTCTGGTTTAAAAAGCCTTTCAGAATAAATTGTATTGTGCTTTTTTTTATTACAGTAACAAATGGAAAGATTAAGATCATTACAAAAAGAGGGGGAAACGTGTGAATGAAAAGACATAACAAAGAGATTTGTGTCTGTTACTGTATAAAGAGACACGGAGAAAAGCAAAGAATATACATGTACTGTCACTTATGCTATCAGGACTCATTGTGATTTATGCTGATTTCAATGCTATGTTCATTTTGTCAACCTTTTATGCTTTTTGTCAATGCATTGATTGGTATCAGATGGTAATGCAGTGGTATTTTTGTATTTACCATAGTACTTAAGTGATCACCATATTCGTATGCTATGATATTTACCTGGTACTTCAGAAGAACTACTGTATTAAATTGTAAGTGACTGTATTATAGGGGCATCCAAAAAAATTAAGGTCACACTGAAAATCTGGAATTTAGGATTTTGACAATTAAAGAAAATGGTAAATGTAAAAAATAGCCTGCACTATTTCTAGGTCACTAATCAAATGTAAGCAAATTTGTGACATCGACCATGTAAATCCTTTGTACAAAAGGTCCATTGAAGCACAAGATGCTCTTGGAACATTCTCAAACCTTGCTGCATTACATGAATCATCAGGTTTGTCCTCAACTTGTGGATTAAATCAAATTATAGTGAAAAGGGACAAGCTAAATAGTGCTCTAAAATTCAATCAAAATTAAATTGTTTAAGTTTGGGGTCGGTACCATTAAAGTAAAAAGAGTAGTATTGTGAAATATTATTACAATTTAAAATGAATATTTTTTTTTATTTGACTATTTTAAAATGTAATTTATTCCTGTGATGAGTTTTCAGCATTATTACTCCAGTCTTCAGTGTCACATGATCTTTCAGAAATCATTCTATTATGCTGATTTGCTGCTCAAGAAACATTTATGGTTATCATTGTTGAAAACTGTTGTGCTGCTTAATATTTTTGTGGAAAACCTTGATACAGTTTTTTCAGGACTGATGACTAGAGAGAAAAACACCAGTTATTTAAAAAAACATATTTCTGGAACATTACAAATGTCTTTCCTGTCACTTTTGATTACTTTAATATGTCCTTGCTGAATAAAAGTATTAATTTATTTAAAAGAAAATACTTTCTAAAAAAAGGCATTATATGGATCATATGCTGATCTATTTTTGTGAAAAATAGAATTTGTAATAATATAAAAGTATTCACTGTCACTTTTGATCAGTTTAATGCATCCTTGCCAGATAAAAATGTTAATTTCTTTAAAAAAAAACCTATTGACTCCAAAGTTTTTAAAAACATATTTATTTTTATATATTTGTAATGAAAAATGGTAATAGTGTAGAGCAATTTTACTCTGAGACTTTTGGATCCCACTGTATATCAACATAATTTCTGTTATCAATCCGCATAGCTCTTTCCCCAGCAAGAACTAAACTTTGCCTGTCTGTGACTATTGCAGGAGAAGCTGGAGGCGCTGTGACACTGAGCGAGTGAAAGCAGGTGAAGAACGGCGGGAAGGAAGGAAGGAGGGAGGGAGGGAGGGGGGGCGATCAGCTGCGGTGACCGGCGTGAGCGAGGATGACAGATTTTGGCTTGAAGTGGAGCTGCGAGTACTGCACCTACGAGAACTGGCCGTCCGCCATCAAATGCACCATGTGTCGGGCCCAAAGGCACAACGCGCCCATCATCACCGAGGAACCCTTCAAGAGCAGCTCCAGCTTGGACCCGCAGCTCTGCACCACTCAGCTCATCTGCCCCGACTCCAGCGCTCGCCCTCGGGTCCGGATCGCAGACGAGCTGCCCGAAACCAGCAGCAAATGGTCCTGCCACATGTGCACCTATCTGAACTGGCCCCGCGCAATCCGCTGCACGCAGTGCCTCAGTCAGAGGCAGCAGGGCTCCCAGCACGGCCCGCTCAGTCCGTCTGAAGCCCCACAGACCTCGGACTCGGGGTCCAGACCTACTCCGGTCACCTCAGATCCGTGCGAGGAGTATAACGACCGGAATCGGCTCAACACGCACCCGCAGCGTTGGCCATGCTCGGCTTGCACCTATGAGAACTGGCCAAAGAGTCTGAGGTGTGTGGTTTGTGACCACCCTAAACCCAGCGGTTCGCCCGAGGCGCCTCAGCAGGATTCGGAGGCAGAGAGCGCCACGTCCCCATCGATAGTGAACCAGCAGGAGCGGGATAACCTGAGGACAGCGGGGGGAGGGGGGGTGAGCAGGGGCAGGCAGAGGAAACTCTCTCCACCTACGTGTAAAGGCCAGGCGGAGGTGAAGATCGAGCTGGCGTCGGGAGCGGTGGGCAGCGATAACGAGCAGGAGGCGGACTTTAAAAAACTCAAACAGATCCGGAACAGGATGCGGAGAAGCGACTGGCTCTTCCTGAACGCCTGCGCTGGTGAGAAATGAACCCCATTAGTGCCAGATACAGTTTCTCTGAAATGTATTTGGACACTTAAAATGCATTTTGAAAATGTCATTGCATTAGATTGAGTGTCTGTAATATCTGATGCTGCAGGAGCTTTTCTCCTCACTAACTTCACATCAGTTTTTCTTAATGTCTTTAAGTCAGCTGGTGTTTTGGTGGGGGGTTTTTTTGTGGATGTATGGAGTCAGAAGCAGAGTGTAGTTCATCACATTAACTAAGAACATGTTCAGACCATTTTAAATTTTTATATATATATATCATTTTAAACCTAACAAACATTTTTAAGTGAAATGTTTTGCTTCATACACTACTGTTCAAAAGGTTGGGGTTGGTATGTTTTTTTTTTGTTTTTTTTTTAAAGAAATCTCTTATACTCACCAAGGCTGCATTTGTTTGATCAGAAATATAGCAAAAAAAGAGTAATATTGTGAAATATTATTACAATTTAATATAACTGTTTTCTATTGTAATTTTAAAATGAATTTATTCATTTGATACAAAGTTGAATTTTCCGCATTATTTCTTGAGTCTTCAGTGTTTCATGATCCTTCAGAAATCATTCTAATATGCTGATTTGCTACTCAAGAAGCATTTCTTATTATTTTAGATGTTGAAAACAGTTGTGATGCTTCATATTTTTTTGATATTTTTTTGAGATACTTTTTTCAGGAATTTTAAATAGAAAGTTTTAAAAAAAACAGCATTTATTTGAAATCTTTTGTAACATTACAAATGTTTACCTTTACTTTTGGTCAATTTAATGTGTCCTTGCTAAATAAAAGTATTAATTTATTTCAAAAAGAAGGCAGACCCCCAAACTTTTGAACAGAAGTGCACATATACCTAATTTGTGCTAAAAATAAATATCACATTTCTTAAATGCATTGACATTATAGGAACACTTTACAACAAGATCGAATTTCTGAACAATAATCCAATAGCTACCATGAAACTAACAATGAGTAATATATTATTACAGCATTTAATAACCTTTGAAAATGTTAAATAATAAAAATACAATTGTCCATGTTAATGCATTAACTAATGTTAACATACAACTTTTGATTTTTAAAAAAGTAAAATGAGCAATAAATGAGCAATAACTATGATTAATTAAATCTCTATAAGTATTTTTCATTGTTAAAGGTAGTTAATGACAACTAATGTAGCTTACTAGTGTTGACCTTGTTATAAAGTGTTATGTAAAATATCAGCTGTGACTTTAAGTGTACACATCACTTTTGGGACTTTGTACAATATCTTCTCCCTTTGGCTCACTATTTGATTGGCATGTTTTACTGCAATGTGAAGCTGAAATTCAAAGCTGAATCTTTTGATATCAGCTGGTATCAAACCTTTATTTTCATCACTAAGCCTGTGGGAGACGGTTTGCATGCGCATGGTTTGATGCAAACTGACAGATTTTGTCTCGTGGGCTCTGCTACTAGGGAACACTTCTGTCAGCGATCTGCTTTCCTGCATCAGAGTATGAAATCATTGATCTCTAAAGCAGCGTCACTGTCTTCTGAGAAATACCTATAGCTCCTATAGGTCTGATGGGAATTGAATCTGAAAATTATACTGCAACTTCAAAGAGCTGTGAAAGAGGAAGTCAACCCACTCATATGTAGTACCGCATGCTTTCATCAGGTGTAGTGGAGGGGGATCTGGCCGCCGTGGAGGCGTACAAGTCATCCAGCGGTGATATCGCACGTCAGCTGACCGCAGACGAGGTGCGAATTCTCAACCGTCCGTCTGCGTTCGACGCTGGTTTTACTCTGGTGCATCTGGCCATCCGCTTCCAAAGACAGGACATGCTCGCGGTACTGCTCACAGAGGTCAGAGTTTTTACATGCGTAAACGGAGAGAAGTCGTCTCCCAATGTGATATTGTAAAATGATTCCAGATTTGTGAATGTATTTCAGGTGTCTCAGCAGACGGCGAAGTGTATACCGGCTCTGGTGTGTCCTGAGTTAACAGAACAGATCCGCAGAGAGGTGGCGGCAGCACTTCACAGGCGTAAAGGAGAGTTTCCCTGTTACTTCTTCACTGACCTCGTCACCTTCACATTACCAGCAGGTGATCACTCACATTTTCTAAAGACAAAAATTTCCCTTTTGCCACAGGATCTCACGCATTCAGACCACATGAGTCTCAAAAAAAAAAAAAACCTATTCCAAGTGGGCCAATTGTCTGTGATATTTCAACCAGGGTTATTAAAGTTAACTCAAACTGAAACCATGAAACAATTTCTGTTTCTTGAAATAAAATAAACTTTAAATTATAAAATAAAAAAGAAAAGAAAATACTGATGATACTAAAATAACTCTGATTTAAACTTTTTCCTTAAAATCTACTTAAGATGTTAATCAAGGTTTCTTGCTACCAAAAACATTGCAATTTAGTTCTTTATTATGAAGGGACATATCATACTAAATAAAATAAATATATAATGAAATGATTAAATAAACCAAAGAATCTTGCAGTAAACAAAAAATAAATGAAATGTAAGCATAAACACATAAAAGGCATGAAATACATTCTTTTTTTTTCATGTAAGAATGAAATGTGATTTTCACATCAAATAAGTCTTATGTAAAACATCATGAAATATGAAAAAAATGTAAAACATCATGAAACATGAATTGAAATACACCTTGACAAAATGTAACAGACAACAAAAAATATCAGGAAATAATTGAATACATCATGAAATGTTGCAACCAATAAATATAAGCATAATGAAAAGCAATGTTTTTATATAATTTTTTTATTGTTATTTTGAATTAGTTTATAATTATATTTTCTGTTTTCATTTTAATTTAGATTAAAGCTGTTACTTTTATTATTATTTTTTTTAAATATGTCTCTATAATTTTTTTTATTATTAATTTTTATTTCAGTTTTAGTTATTTTAGTACATCAAGTTAAACTAATTTAAAAATGTTCCTGGGCAAATAGCTGATTTTTTATTTTTTATTTTTTTTATATTTCATTTTATTTCAGTTGAAGTTTTTTTGTTTTGTTTTTTTCAAATAATGAACCATTTTTTATGGTTTTAGTTAACTATAAGAACCCTCATGAAAGTGAGTATACATAAATAAATAGGGTGTGAAATGTATTTATGCAAAAAGTGACCCAAAATATGACGTGATATATACCTTGTAACGAACATTGTGTAAAAGTGGAAGAAAAATCCATGTTTCCTTTTTTTTTTTTCCTCTTTTTTTCTTTCTTTTGTAGATATTGAAGACCTTCCCCCAAATGTTCAAGAAAAACTGTTTGACGAGGTCCTGGATCGAGATGTACAAAAAGGTGATGTGACTTTTTTTTTTAACATTTATTTTATACTTCAAACCAGAAAATAATGGGAAGCACATTAAAACATTGAGTTCCTCAACTAGTTTTACTTCAGGACAATGGATGTTTTGATGGTAAACTGTGGTCGGCACAACGTTGGCCTTGTTTGCAAGTAAACCTGTATTTAATGCATAGGGGTTGTATTTTCTTTTACCTTGCATAATTGTGTTCATAGTTTTGGAAAATGTCACTCAACCTGTCCACGTTGACATCTAATATAACTAGCTTCTACCAAGCTAACAGTAAAATTGTGCCAAGTTTAGGGGCACAGCCTTTGAAATCTACATCAAAAGATATGGGAGGCATTTTGTCCCACCTTTTAAAAAATTAATCAGCCTATTTGATTTTGCTGTCCCAATTATACAGTTAGTTGAATTTTGTTATTTGCATTTAGTATCAGAACAAGCCTGTGGCCTGTTTTTGGGTCACGACCCACCAGTTGAGAAGAATCTGATCTAGAAAATGCCTTAGCTGGTCTATTTATGTTGCATCCCTGAAGAGCTGCGTGCAGCTAGCAGTTACAAAATTTATCATTGGCAGTGCAAAGAAACACATTGAGAAACTGACTTATTCTGGTGTTCAGAGCTGGAAGAGGAGTCTCCCATCATTAACTGGTCTCTAGAGCTGGGCACGCGTCTGGACAGCCGGCTGTATGCTCTGTGGAACCGAACCGCTGGAGATTGCCTTCTGGATTCAGTGTTACAGGCCACGTGGGGGATTTACGACAAAGACTCTGTCCTGAGAAAAAGCCTCAATGATAGCTTACACGACTGCTCTCACTGGTAAGACTGGACATTAATAGAATAACACATGAATTTTGAGATATATACACACACACACACATTATATTGCCAAAAGTATTGGGTCGCCCCCTTCTAATAAACAGGTTTGACTACTTTAGTAATTTCTATGAGTATAAATCTTAATGTTAAAGCATATAATGATATTCTAGGGAATTGTGTGCTTCTAATATTATAGCAACAGTTTGGACAGGACCCTTTTCTATTCTAACATGACAATGCCTCTGTGTATAAGGCAAGGTTCAAAAAGAAAACGATTGATTCAGTCAGTGTGGAAGAACTTGACTGGTCTGCATAAAACCAAGTCCTAATCCCAGTTTAACACCTCTGGTATGACTGTAAATGCAGGCCTTGAGCCAAAAACTCAAATGACTTGCCAACAAATGACTTGTACATACACTATATAGACAAAAATATTGGGACACCTCCTTCTTTAGAACAGAAAATGCACTTCCAAATCTGTGTGCTCATTGATAGAACATAATTCATGTATTTAAAAATTGTATTTCCATCTCTGTTGCAACAGTTTTGGAAGTGTCTAAAATGACTGTACCCATATGTACAAGTCATTGGTGTTTGGTGATAAGTTTTTGGCTCAAGGTCTGCATTTACAGTCACTTCTATTACTATTGCTTCCCAAGGAAATGTATCTTGACTGAAGAAGCTTTGAAGTGATGCTAACTCAAGACATTTACATTTATAGACTTTATTGGTGTATTATCTTCCATTCAATTTATTCCTTAACTTTTCTTTACTTGGTCTTAAAAAGGTCATACAAATTCTTAAATTTACCTTCATAAAACCTGCAGAAACTCTGTTTTAGTTGACTCTAATGACCCTGAGTCATGTTAACAACCCAGAACACCCTAATATTGTTTTGCAAGGGTGGCACCACACGTTTTCTTCAGCAGATCTAGTCATTATTGTTATCTTTGCTTAATTGCATCTGGGTTTATTCACATCAGTGTCATTGCATCTATGGATTTTATCACAGATATAATGCGTGTGTTTTCCAGGTTCTACACGCGCTGGAAAGAGTGGGAGTCCTGGTATTCCCAGAGCTTTGGTTTGCATTTCTCTCTGCGGGAGGAGCAGTGGCAGGAGGACTGGGCCTTTATACTGTCATTAGCCAGTCAGGTAAGTTACCAGATGAGAAAACTTTGGTATTTCACCACCTACTGAGATGCAGTCGACTCATACAGAAACACATGCAGACACACATCTCACCCGAGAGGATGAGGGCTGAACAGATGTCTGAGCATTGTGAGCAGTGAGCACTTTTTATAGCGCCATTTCCATTAGTTGGTTGTTTCCATACAGATCTATGGAAGATTTTGACAGTTTCATTGTGCGTAAAGTCAACAAGGCATCAAAACTGACTATATTTATTTTCAGAATATACATTTCTCTAATTGTGAATGATTCATCAGTGCGTGTTATTCCAAAGAAACAAAATGTTTTTCTTCATATGCTTTCATCAAGATGTAACCATTTACTCCAACTCTAAACAGTTTTTCTTTTTGGCTGCTTTGAATGGATCATTGAATATAAGTATGTCAAATTATAACAGTAAAATGAGTTGCATATGCTGTTTCATGTTGAATTATTTTTTTATAATGAAATATTCAGATGAGTTTGGGAAACATAGCATTGAGGTTTCCCTAGTGAAACAAACAAGTTGTTTTAACATTTTATTATGGTTCTCTTGCTCTCTCTCTCTCTGTCTCTGTGTTCTTGTATCATCTTCCTGCAGCCGGGTGCAAGTTTAGAGCAGACGCACGTGTTTGTCTTGGCACACATCCTTCGGAGGCCTATCATAGTGTACGGTGTGAAATATTACAAGAGCTTCAGAGGAGAGACGCTGGGATACACGCGCTTTCAGGGTGAGCTGTGTTTAAGTGCGCTACACTAGTGTGTAGATATTTCCATTTTATTTGGTTTGCTCGTTTCTCTTATCTAGAAGGACAGATTGGCTTATGATCACTATCTATATAGACAATAGGGGTGTCCCTGACTAAGGATTTTCATAGTCGAATCGGAATTTTCGAATCTTGCTGATAGTCGACTGACAGTCGAATCATATATTTGGGGGCGGGGCAAAATACATTACCAAGAGTCAAGTCAGACATTCAAAAGGGAAACGCCTCGGGGTACAAACGGGGTAAATAATGTTTTATGTTTTGATTAAGAGATACATTAAACGTCAGCAAAACCCTACGAATTCACAACATTTTTTACAATAGTGCTCTCGTTATAACGTTATGTATATGACAGTAGTTTAATGTTCTGCATTTCTGTTTTGAGCTGCGCGCGCTGAAGATGACCAGTAGAGTGAAGCATATGATAGCAGGTTTTTAATCAATGGGATTTAACTCATCATTTATCTCATACAGAATACGCTTCGTTATTATACAACATAACGTTAATATTACGACTTATAGGCTATCTGCACAGAATGCCCTGAATGCACATGAACTCGTCTGCGCGGCTCTGAATGAACTCTATCTGTGGAAGCGTTCTTCACGCAACAACTTGAAGAAACACGGCAACTAAACTCTAAAAATTCACAGCGTTTTATTATAATAGTGTTCTCATTATAATGTTATGTATATGACAGTCAGTCATAGTCATTAATATTATGCATTGTTGTTTGTACTGCTCACGCTGCGCGCTGATAATCACCGTAGTACTACAAGCGACGTATCTCATCTAAATGCATCTTATACGAGATAAATAATATATACACGATATATATAAACCAGCTGAAATGTTTTGAAATGACTTGTACCCAACCTGATCGAAAAAATCCAGTGTTTCACTCTGCCCATGTCAATTTGAGTCTTGTTAAAGTTTTAAATCCCTGCCGCCAAGATGCTCCTCTGTCGGTCACGGATTATAGAAGGTGAAACTTAAATCTATAGGGGTGGTTGGATTTATTCACGCTCGTTAAAATATTTATTTAAAGCTTCTTTCTTTTCAGATTCTTATTTACAGCATCATCATAATAGGCTGTATATTAACTTATTGGGAGAAAACCAGTAGTTCTATGTGAAATCAGACATTTGAGCACCCCCATATAGCTAAAATGGTATGATCCTAACACCCTGCGAATATTCGATTGTGAGATTGGGAGTCGAATCAGGCTCCTCCTATCGAAGCATCGAATCGTCGACTATTCAGGGCCACCCCTAATAGACAAATAGATATAGACATAGATATATATACACTACTGTTCAAAAGTCATTATAATAATATATATAATATCCTTTTGAACTTTGAAGTTCTTTTGAACTTTTTAGTCATCCTGAAAAATGTGTTATCACTGTTTCCACAAAAATAATAAGTGGCATAATAAGTGTTTTCAACATGATAATAAAAAGTTTCTTGAGCTCTTATTAGAATGATTTCTGAAGGAAATGATGCTGAAGACTGGAGTAATTGCTGCTGAAAATTCAGCTTTGACATCACAGGAATAAATTCTATTTGAAAATATATTCAAATAGAAATCAGTTTTTTTTAATTATAATAATACAGTTTTTACTGTATTTTTAATACAGTATTTTAATGCTGTTCTTCTGCTGGCGAGCAAAAGAGACTTCTTTAAAAAAAATCATACCAATCCCAAACTTTTGAGTGGTAGTGTGTATATTTAAATTAAAATTTGATATATAATATTCATATTTCATACATTTATACAAAAGGTTTTTATGCAAGCAAGGTTAGAAATTAACACGTATAATACAGAATATATGGGACCCTGGACCACAAAACCAGTCTTAAGTCGCTGGGGTATATTTGTAGCAGTAGCCAAAAATACATTGTATGGGTCAAAATTATTGATTTTTCTTTTATGCCAAAAATCATTAGGACATTAAGTAAAGATCATGTTCCATGAAGATATTTTGTAAATTTCCTACCGTAAATATATTAAAACTTCATTTTTGATTAGTAATATGCATTGCTTAGAGCTTCATTTGGACAACTTTAAAGGTGATTTTCTCAATATTTATATTTTTTTGCACCCTCAGATTCCAGATTTTCAAATAGTTGTATCTCGGCCAAATATTGTCATATCTTAACAAACCATATATCAGTGGAAAGCTTATTCAGCTTTCAGATTATGTATAAATCTCAATCTTGAAAAATTTACCCTTATGACTGGTTTTGTGGTCCAGGGTCACATATGTATTATCTTTCTGTTTAAAGCCTGGAATACACTATACGATTTTTGCCCTGATTTTACAGTCTGAACAAGTTGACGCTAGTTGAGGAAAGTCAGAGCCAGTCTGCAGATTACATCGCATAATGTATGATGGTTGCAGACTCTGATTTTTTTAGCTTCAGACTTTGATTCCATCCAGTCGGAGGATATCAAACATGTTTGATATTTTCAGCCGATTTTAGAATACACGTTGTTTTCATTTGTCATGCGTCTCCTAGCAACAAGGCGCACGTTTCTGCGTGAGTTTGTCGTGATCGGAACGACTTTAAAGCCTGGTAGTGTATGATCTTCAGTCGCGTAGTGTATGATGCCCAGTTTTCCTTTGTCACTATTTACAAAGTTCGGTAAGTGTATGATGCCTGGTGTTTTAAAAATCTGTTCAGATTTTAAAAGTCGTGTAGTGTATTCCAGCCTTTAGACGTCCGTAAATCACAAAAATAGGTGCAGTTGTCAGCTACAAAAAATCCTAAATCTAAAAAGTCAACAAATGGCCAAATCTCCTCTGAATAATTGACTTGGCCGAAGTGTTGATTTAATTATAAAGAGCTTGTCACTGCATATATCTGACGATTATATTCATTTTATCAGTCCTTACAGGGATGATTAGTGTAAGCACATTAGCATTATTCTCTGGGCTGTTTGGCCACGTCAGCCAAGAAATGTGTGCTCTATTATATCTGCCGCTGACAGGCTGTTATTGCTACTATAATGACGAAACAGCCAGCAGAAACAATCCATATATCTCTGTCAACTCTCTGCTGACTTCAAACACAGTGTTGGTTTTTAGGGTCAGTCACACAGAGTTTCTGTAATTACTGTTTGCTTTGGTTGTTATCTTGCAGGTGTATACCTGCCTCTATTATGGGAGCAGAGTTTCTGCTGGAAGAGCCCTATCGCCCTGGGTTATACACGTGGACACTTTTCCGCCTTGGTTGCCATGGAGAACGATGGCTACGATAATCGAGGCGCGGGCGCCAACTTGAACACAGACGACGATGTCACGGTCACTTTCCTGCCGCTGGTTGACAGCGAACGAAAGCTGTTGCACATTCACTTTCTGTCAGCACAAGAGGTGAGAATCATCAAAACACTCTAGAGCATGAATATGGATGAGGGTTTGAGGCCTGTTTACACTACGGCTGAATTCGCAGTGTGAAAAAAAAAATATATATATATATATATATATATATATATATATATATATATATATATATATATACACACAAATGGATTTTCTTTTTTATTTTGTGTGGAGGCTGGGTTGTTTTGTAGCCATTTTTTATTTAAGACATCACAGGTGAATAAGGTAAAACATTTAACTAACAGATATTTTTCCCCAGTTGATTAATCATAATACATTAAGACAATTGTTTTGCATTACAAGTTTTCTAAGATGTTGTGTTTAAATATGCAAATGATGCATTAACTAATTAAGTATGTGCTAATTTGCATACATTTCCAGAACAGAACAGAAATCTGAATCTTTGATAAAGCCAAAATTCTTGTTTCATTTTGTTGACATATTAAAGGTTTTTAGAGAGGAGATATTTTGGATATCTCTTTTTAGCATTCCATAAATAATCAGAAAATACTGTCAACAGCCAAAAAAAAAAAAAAAAATCATCATGTTTTTAGGAATAAAATGTTATATAAATCATGTGAATGATATATAAACAAACCCTTTTGTAAAAATCTTCAGAATATAGATAGAAATAAACTGTAAAGTATGGTGTGTGTAAGTGCTACTGAAGTAGAAATTTCAGAAAACATTTGAGAAAATGGAGAAAACAGTTTTTACAAAAATTGTTACTTTAAATAAACGTTTAATGGAATAAAATAATATAGAAAAACATTTCTTTTTTTAATTTTGTGTAACTCGATGTACTAAAATGACTAAAACTGAAATAAAAATTAATATAAACTATACGGACACATTAAAAAAATGGTAACACTTTACAATAAGGTTTCATTTGTTAACTTTATATAATGCATTAACATTAACAATAAGCAATACTTTTGTTACAGCAGTAATTAATCCTAGTTAACATTAGTTATTAAAAATACAACTCTTCATTGTTAGTCCATGTTAGCTCAGGTCCATTAAATAACATTAATAGATACTTTTGATTAAAATGTTGGAATCAATGTTAATAATATTAATAAATGCTTTAAAATAATTTTTCATTGTTAGTTTGTTAACTAATGTTAACAAATGGAACCTTATTGTAAAGTGTTGCCAAAAAAACTACAAAAAATGTCAAAAATGCACAACAAAAATACTAAAACTAAAAATGAAAATGTAAAACAAAAATAAAAATGAATTCAAAATATTAATAAAACATATAATAGTCCCTAAGTGATACAAAAATAGCACTGATTGTCATTTAAATCTACACAGGCAAAAGTGTAATAAAATAAACACTTAAATGTGTATTTTGGATGGTTTTTCCACTAGTCTGAAAGAGGACAATTATGGAAGCACGAAAAAAAACAATGGTGTTGCCTGTAGCGTCTTACCTTAATCATTAAATAATAAGTGCATCTACTTTTTGATGTCAAACAATTCATTCTAGAATCTGAATATTTCTTTAGAAAATCCTGAAAGTTCAACACCATACTCTTTTTGCTGCCAAGAAAAAATGTAATTGGCATAACTGTTTTAATCGCCACCTTTCTGCATGTTTTTGTAAGCTGTTGTCGATATACCATGACGTGTTCTGTGATTGGTTACTGTGTGCGTCCGTCAGATGGGGACGGAGGAGCAGCAGGAGCGGATGCTGCGGCAGTGGATGGACTGCTGTGTTACGGAGGGCGGGGTTCTGGTGGCCATGCAGAAGAGCTCCAGGAGGCGGAACCACCCGCTTGTCACTCAGATGGTGGAGAAGTGGCTGGACGGTTACCGGCAGCTCGCCGCTTGTCCAACTCTCTCCGACGGAGAGGAGGAAGAGGAGGACGAAGACGAGTGAAGACGTTACTTGACACTACAACACGGCCCTCTTGCGTTCCCCGACACACAGAAACACACAAACACACACACCTCTAGCCCCCACCCGACCGAACGACAAACCCGAGCTTTCCTTTTTGGTTTTTGTCCCGAATACGACAATTAATTTGGGTTTGTTGCAAAATAAAGGAATGCAATCATGATTGTATTTGTCTTTACAGAGTATGTTCTTTGCTTTCGTTTGTGTTGTTTTTAATTTTCTGTTGCAATGCTTGTAGTGATTTAAGAAAAAGTGGAGGAAGGAGTAGGAGAGAAAAAGATATTTAAATAGGTAAATTGCAGTAATTTAAGCACCCTTTTTAAAACGTCCGGTTCAGTTTGTAACAGAACCGATGCAGATGTCTATTTCTATTTGTGTAGCGTGACTAGACAGAGATTACTAAAACATAATTCACTACACGCGTTTGAAAACGAGCATTATCTACGAATCACACGTATGACTGTGACGATTGCTTTTCGAAATAAAGCCGTCGTTACGAGGAGAACGAAAGTGGACATTTTAACTCGATTTCTAACAGATTTTCTGTATTTATCTGAATAAGAGTTTGTGAGCCATAGAAATGAATGCTTTTCCACTCACATTGTCGTCTCTTGTTGTCCCATCTTTGAACTGCACTGCAAACGTGAACGCTGCAAAGAAAAAGAGGCATGTGTCAGTTTACTGTGTCCGTTGGATGAGATTTCATGCCCTTTTTGGAAGGGAACATTATTTCAGCTCTTTTTTTCAATGTGGTCCGTTCACTCTTTCAGTTGTGTATTTGTGTGTGTCTTTTGTAAAATGTCTGCCACAGATTTTTCAGTGCACGTTTTTTTTTTTCTTTTCACTCAGTTTCCAAAACTCTGTCATCACATTCAAAGACTTGATGTAGACCAAAGTGAACATTAAGAGAGATCTGTGGAGTGTTTTTGCAGTGCTAATATAACCGGTTAACTGGCTTTGTTTTTCTCCGTTTTCATCTCATCGCCTCCTGTATTTGTGTCCGGTCCTTCTCACGTCCTCATGTTTTATTTTCTTTTTTAAATTATGTGATAGTTCTGCTACACTATGGTATATTTGATATATAAGGTGGAGACCAAACTTGGTGATATTGAAGACCTAAGTGTTTTGAATGTCCAACTATGAAACTATTATAAAACTTCGAAACAAAACAAAACGTGTGATTTCCTACATACAAACTACACATGCTCTTCATTGCTATACTTTGTCTATTTGCTATTTAAATTATAACTTTTTAGACTACACATTAACCCTGAAAGGTTATTTTGAAAACCCAAAACAGTCATGCCAAAGTATTACTGTCAAACAGTATGCTGCTAGAATGTCATGGAGAGTTGTTTAGCAACACAGAACCTGCTAAAACAATGCACGCATGCTTCATTAACTAGTGTACGCTTTGTACAGGGTTTCTGCCACATTTGACCAGTGAATTTCTATTACTTCTCAGTCAATGTGGTTTTTTTTTTTTTTTTATAGCGGGGGCAGATTTCAGTTTATATCTCAAAGTGTAATGTTTGTTCCAAACCTGTATGAGTTTCTTTCTTGTGCTGAACACAAAAGAAGTTATTTCTGAAGAATGTTGCTGGTCCCCATTGACTTCCTTGGTATGGAGAAAATAAAAGGGAACCAGCAGCTGTTTGATTATAAACAGTATCTTCTTTTGAGTTACACAGAATTTTCAGGCTTCTCAATTTTCATTTTTGAGTGAACTATCCCTTTAAGAGAAATAGGTAATTATGTTGTAGTCTTCAACATATCAATGAACACGCCACAAATATACAAATGCGAACATTAATACAGGTTTTAATGATTTACGGTGTGAAGTCTCAAAACCTGACAACTACTTTTTTAATTACTAACCCAGGGGAACTTATAAACAGTGTAAAACAGGATAACCCTGTAAACATTTCAGCTGTGGCTGTAATGAAACCTGCCTATTGACTGATTGTTTCAGATATAATGAAGACAACAGGTTAAGTAAAATATAATGAATATGTAATCTAATGTATATATATTTAGTAAAATGCTCCTCTGTAGTTATTTTTATTTTTTTCCAGCTAACTAACGAGCTATGAACATTACATTGCTTTCCTGTAAATGTAAAGTAGTAAGTCATGATTGATTAGTTTTGTTGGCGTGTTAAACACTGATTAAGCGATTACATGAGACATGATACATTTTGTAAAGCTGTACTGTTTGTTTTAACATACTTCTGATGTTCAGTCATATTCGTTTCACGGTAAAACTAGTAGTAAAACGGAAGAGATGATCGGTTGATTGCCGTTTGAATCTCACGCCACATTTAATAGCATCAAAATGACATTTGTTGTTTAAATTTCATTATAAAACTGACCAAATTTGAAAGCTTAGACTTTGTTTCTTATACAAAGTAACAAGCTCACTAGAGTTATTGGATGCCAGGCGTGCTATGTTTAGTAAACCCTTACAGAAAAACCGCATGAATTTCACATGGGCAAAAACATGTGATCACATGTGGAAAACGTGAAATTCATGTTTTTTTTGTAAGGGAAGTTTTGTTTACACATCAACTGAAAAATGGCACAGGCTATAAAAGGTCATATATCATAAAAATGAAAGTATATTAAAAACTAAAAATCTATATTATCAGCCCTGCGTCTCACAGCTGAGGTTCATCAGTAGAAAATAGGTCTGAAACGTTCCACAAAATAGTAATCCAAACTCAAACCAATGACAGGTAGAGCTCAGGCTTTAATCGTCAGAGAATTCTGGGAAAGCTCAGAGAAACTCAGTGAACTGAAATATTTAATTGGCATTGAGCACAAATGAACAACAGAGGGGTAAGTCAGGAATCAGAGTTAATATGTAACAACAAAAAAAGGTGTAAGACTGTATAATGACATGTTAAAGGTAGAGCCCCTCCGGTGTCCCCTCCTGCTTCTTGTACAGGACGTTCTCTTTGGACTTTTTGAAGTCTTCATTAGTAACTTTCATTCTCCGTTCCCTCAGAGCCATCAGCCCTGCCTCTGTGCAAATGGCCTGGAAGAAAAACACATAAAATCACTATTAAATACAATGAAGTGCATATACAAATCTGTTCAATCGTTCATGGCCTTTGTTCATGTTGTAATTAATATTTGAGGCACTGAAGGGATAGTAGAGCCAAAAATGAAAATTCTTCCATTGTTTACTCACTGTAATGTTGCTCTAAACCAGGGGTGTCAAACTCAGTTCCCGGAGGGCCGCAGCCCTGCAGAGTTTTGTTCCAACCCTGCTCCAACGCACAAACCATGTAGTTTTCAAATAAGCCTGAAGGACTCGATTAGCTGCATCAGGTGTGTTTAATTAGGGTCGCATCTAAACTCTGCAGGGCTCCTGCCCTCCAGAAACTGAGTTTGACACCTCTGCTCTAAACCTGTATGATTTTCCTTGGTGCAACATACAAGACAACATTTTGAAGAATGTTGGTAACCAAACAGCTTTGGTTCCCATTGACTTCTATTGTAGGGACAAAAAAAAACAATGGGTGTCAATGGGAACTAAAACTATTTGTTTACCAACAATCGTCATATAGGTTTGAACAACATTAGGGTGAATAAATAATGGAAGAATGTTCATTAAACCTAAATTAAAATTGTAAATTAGTCAGACGAGGTCAAATAAACCACATTATCTTGTTCTGCAAGACAATGTTTTTCTGTGTAATCAAATTGCTTAAGTTTATGCATCTATTTAATTAAATGGCCCTTTGATGCTACCTTGATGTCAGCACCAGAGAGGTCGTCTTTAGCCAGGATGAGATCGTCCAAAGTCACGTCATCCGCTACCGTCATCCTGCTGGTGTGGATCTGAAAGATTCTGCGCTTGGTCTTCTCATCCGGCAGTGGGAACTCAATCTTACGATCGATTCTACCTGTGGAATCACAAAACGGAAACACCTAATTTTAGTCTACAAAGTAATGCGCTTCATCCTTTTTTAAATGTAATTATGTGCACTTTAAAACAAAGGAAACTCTCACACTAATGTTTGTGACATCATATGTTTGTGTCTGGCCAGTGAGTCCACTTTGATTCAATTAGCATGTGAAACCCACACCAGAAATAAACATGGTAAGCTGACTAATTCACCTGGTCTAATGAGAGCTGGGTCAAGTGTCTCTATCCTATTAGTAGCCATGATGACTTTAACGTCTCCACGGGAGTCAAATCCATCCAACTGGTTTAACAGCTCCAGCATTGTTCTCTGGATCTCAC
Source organism: Tor tambroides (assembly GCA_021397915.2). NCBI lineage: Eukaryota > Metazoa > Chordata > Actinopteri > Cypriniformes > Cyprinidae > Tor > Tor tambroides. Next base: position 19,141 of record JAFVLL020038850.1, read on the forward strand.
GCTCTCCTCCTGAATTAGAGTCATACCTGCAGAGAAACAACATCCAAATGTCAGAGTTTACCACCGTTTATTATAAAAACTATCCAGTCTGTACCCGATACACACACACCTGGGGCCCACAGATAAATGTTGTTTTTTGTAGTGGAATTATATATCGCATAACTAGTATAATATATACAGCATAGCATACATTTTGTCAGTGTACATCTAAAAATCTACCAACAGCTTTGTTTTGGGTTTTTTTTTTTTTTGTTTGTTTTTTTTTTTTTTTGTTTAAAAAAAACAAAGTACAGATATTGTGTAAATAATACAAACAAATTTAAACATTCAGAATTTTATTTAGTTTGTTCTATAACTATATGTGACCCTGGACCACAAAACCAGACTTAAGTCGCTGGGGTATATTTGTAGCAATAGCCAAAAATACATTGTATGGGTCAAAATTATTGATTTTTCTTTTATGCCAAAAATCATTAGGATATTAAGTAAAGATCATGTTCCATGAACATATTTTGTAAATTTCCCACCGTAAATATGTTAAAACTTCATTTTTGATTAGTAATATGCATTGCTAAGAACTTCATTTGGACAACTTTAAAGGCAGTTTTCTCAGTATTTTGATTTTTTTGCACCCTCAGATTCCAGATTTTCAAATAGTTGTATCTCGGCCAAATATTGTCCGATCCTAACAAACCATACATCAATGGAAAGCTTATTTATTCAGCTTTCAGATGATGTATAAATCTCAATTTCAAAAAATTGACACTTAAGAGTGGTTTTGTGGTCCAGGGTCACATATGCATATACACCGATCAGGCATAACATTATGACCACCTTCCTAATATTGTGTTGGTCCCTCTTTTGCTGCCAAAACAGCCCTGACCTGTCGAGGCATGGACTCCACTAGACCCCTGAAGGTGTGCTGTGGTATTTGACCACACGGTGCAGCCTTCGCTCCCCACATGCATCAATGAGCCTTGGCCGCCCATGACCATGTGGCCGGTTCACATCCGTTCCTTTCTTGGACCACTTTTTTGATAGATACTGACCACTGCAGACCGGGAACACCCCACAAGAGCTGCAGTTTTAGAGATTCTCTGACCAAGTCATCTAACCATCACAATTTGGCCCTTGTCAAACTCGCTCAAATCCTTACGCCTGCCCATTTTTTCCTGCTTCTAACACATCTACTTTGAGAACAAAATGTTCATCATGTATCCCACCCACTAACAGGTGCCGTGATGAAGAGATAATCAGTGTTATTCACTTCACCTGTCAATGGTCAAAATGTTATGCCCGATTGGTGTACTTTTAATCATATATATAGTACTTTTATTCAGCAAGGATGTATTAAAATGATCAAAAGTGACAGTAAAGATATTTATATATAAAATGTAAATGTATTCAGTATAGATATTCTATAAAAGATTGCAACATTGATAATTGCTGTATAGCAAATGTTTCTTGAGCAGCAAATCAGCATATTAGAGTGATTTCTGTAGGATCATGTGACACTGAAGACTGGAGTAATGATGCTGAAAATTCAGCTTTGCAGCACATGATTAATTACATTTTAAAATATATTACAATAGAAAACAGTGACTAAACACTATAATCATATATCATAATATTTCTGTCTTCACTGTATTTTTGATCAAACAAATGCATCCTTGGTGAGCAAAACCCTTCATGCTCACCTTTTTGTGCCGATAGCGTCAATCTCATCTATGAAGACAATGGACGGAGCGTGTTCCTCAGCCACTCTGAAGAGCTCTCGCACCAGTTTGGGACCATCACCCAGGTATTTCTGAATAAGCTCTGAGCCCACCACCCTCAGGAAGGTGGCAGACGTCTGGTTCGCCACCGCCTTCGCCAGAAGAGTCTTGCCTGCACATCAGCAATACAGAACATCAACACAAAACATATGCTAAGAAAATGACAACATACAGACGCAAATTGGCTTTTAAGACTCCTCAGACTGACCTGTTCCCGGTGCACCGTACAGAATGACCCCTTTAGGTGGCTTTATTCCCATCTCTTCATAATACTCTGGATGTGTGAGGGGAAGCTCCACAGACTCCTAAAAGAAGAAATGCACAACACGCCTTAGAATTCAATTTGATTTCACGCAATGTCCTGATTAATGTTCTTGTGCAGGATTTCATCAGTGTATGTAATTCTAAAGAAGAAAAAAAACACATTTCATCAAAATATATAAACTGTATCTGCTTCTGAATTAAATTTAATTAAACAGCTGACATAATCAAGGACAAGTAAACAGAGAAAAACTGCCAATAAGAAATAAAATAATATTTAAATATAAATTAATATATTTATTTTTATTAATACAATGTATGTCCTATTTTTATAAACTAATCAAAATACTTTTTTTGCAGTTTTTAGCCACTTTGAAATTAAATATATTTTATGGTGATTAATCTATTACCTTGATCTCTTGAATCTGGCTGTCTAGACCTCCGATGTCTGCGTATGTCTCCTGTGGGGCTTTCTCTACTTTCATTACAGTCACCAGAGGGTCTGTGTCATCCATCAGCACCCCGATTACTGCATGAACCTGCAAACATTTACATAAATTACTAACAAAAAAATCATTTCTATAATTCATATTATAATACACAAATTAATAAAATAATAATTTGATAACATGTTATTATTGACAACTCTAACAAAAACATTCAAAATTCAGGAATAAAATTGACATCTGTATTCAAATAAAGTCAAGTAAGTGAGTCAATATTCATGTTTATTTATCTTCCAGTTTTATAAGGTCTGTTAAGTTATTTTCGAGGCTTACTAACCTTGTGGTTCAGTAACACCGAGCAGCCGGGCTCTAGAAGGTCTTTATCTACAAATGACAGAATACTGACATAATGTTCAGAGCCCACTGATGTCGACACAATGGCGTGATTATCGTCAATGATCTCCTCCAGAGTTCCCACAGACATGGGCGTCCCTCTGAGATCATCCACTTTAGATCTCTCCTCCTGTAAACAAAACATGATGATAAGGGCTGGGCTTGAGTTTATCGAGATTTGTGTTTCTAGATTTACTATCTTTCATTAAATATTTTTAATCTGTAATGCCTCTTCAGGCCAAATTATGGTTCTTCTGATTCAAAATAAAAACAAATGTTAATTATACAAATTGAAAAAAAAGGATTTTATATAATATAAAATTATGATACAATAATGTGCTCACCTCTTGTTTCTCCTCCAGGGGTTTCATTTGCTCCTGGTTCCTGATGAATTCCTCCTCCATCAGCAGATAGTCTTTAATTCTCTCTTGTTTGAGGAGCTTTAGTCTGCACTGTGTGTGTGGAGTGACTGAGGAAGAAAGTGACAATGACAGCTCATGATTTTATGGATCACTACTAACTATGTAACAGCCTCTCGAAAGGTTTGGTTAAGGTATAATGATGTTTATTTTACCCAGAGGGAGTTTGCTAGCAGCATCTGGTCCCTTCACTTTCTTCTTCCTTTTCCCAACTCTTGTGGGAATGGGAGGCTCATACTTCTTTTTCTTATCCTGAAATTCAATGCACAGAAATTAATAATCAGCCAGAAATTTGTCCATTTTAACTGCTAAATTTCTCTAAGACCAATCACTTCAGAGATTTGTACTTTTTTTTTTAATATTACTTAATAGTAGTGAGGTTTTGCGTGTGTGTGTGTGTGTAATAAATACTCACCTTGTCATCTTTCTTCCCTCCACCAGGTCCTTGTCCTCCACTCTGACTTTGACCCTGTAAAAATCAAACATTTATTTAACCTGATGTTTTGATGATGTCTATCACCTACACTGACTTATGAACTGATTATATTTAGTAATTTGCTTCATGTTTCATGAATTTATGACACATTAATTCAACATATCTATCTATATATATAAATATATAGAGATAGATAGATAGATAGATAGATAGATAAACATATATATAGTACAAGACGGTTCATTTACATTCAATAAGGTTATAACATTTGTAAAAACAATTTAAGAATAATTCATCTTATTTGTTTACATAAACACACGACCATGATAATGCATGCATTTGACAATTTGACATCCATTTATCTAATTTTTCTTTAATACCAGTACCAATGTTTACTAATAGGTGAATATAATAAGAATAACGTGTTGACATTATAAATCATACATTTATTCTCTTTTTATATAATTCCTTGATTATACGCTAACTTTCCTGCTTTATTGTCTAACAAACAGTCCAGTAGAGACAAACGTCTAGCAGTTCTAAATATGCATAATTCATTTCTAAACCACAAATTCATATGCATATATAAAATATATAAAACAGCCTATTTAAAAAAGAAAAGAAGTGAAATATGCTGGCTCACCATTGTCGTTTGATGTCTTGTTTCTTCTTCTGCACTAACAGATCAAGCCAAGTGTGTCGCCTCCGCCACCTTCTGGAGAGGAGAACACATTGACCGAAGTCCTCAGTACTTCTTCATAATCACCTTGCCCGCGCAAATTGGTTAATAATGTTTGTAATTATTGAGCAAGTTGGTTATTAATTAGCTGCTTTTATTTTTAACGATTTGCAGTGGCGGCTCCAGGATTTTTTTGTTGGGGGTGCTAAGGGGGGGGGCTTAACTGTTCAGAGGGGGTGCTAAAAAAAACCGAATTAAATTATTAGATTTACTAGATTTTAATTACCTGTGCAGTTATTATTACCGCTCATACTCAAAGTTAGAGATCTGAACTAACCTAAACCCTAGATATTTTCTTGCGCAAAACTTATGACTTATGCAACGTACTGTATATCTTGATAACTGATTAATCTTTTGAATATTTTAGCAACCACCTAGAAACGCCCTAGCAACCAGTTAGCATACCTTGGCAACTATCCACTATACAGCTCCACTCAAAGCTCTTTTTCTTCTGTATTTTGATTTTGATTTTTAGATCTGACAGTGGAAAAACAGCTACAGTGGGAAGTGAAGATTGTTCCTTTTAATGGCGTGCCCTTTAAGATAATTGGGAAAAAGACATATATATGTCACCATGGAAGAGACAAGCATGCCAAAGCCAAACAAAGACATCAGGAGAGTAAAGTAAGAGGTTCACACAAATGTCCTAGCATATTTGGACATAACTTTTATAGTTAAAATGGCTTTTGTTCTGTGTGTCTTCAGTTTCAGGCACAAGGTCATGAATATTCATGCCTTAAAACAAGACACTTGATGCAGCAAACCAAAAAAATGGGTTGTCCTGCAAACATAAATGTGGTTCATGTTGTGAAGTTTTCTGAGTATAAAGTAAGACACTTAATACATTCTTTCAGATCCGAAATATTTGTGACAACAACACTTTTTTGTCTGCACTTGGATACAAATAATTTGAAATTAATGTTGTGTGATTGTCTAATATATTAACACCATGCAGCATTAAGTGATACAATTTATTTCTTCCTTGTGAATCAGAGATTTTTCCCTGACAAGTCTCATTCGACCATCTTGTCATATGTTATTTTTGCAAGTGTCAGACATATTGGTAAACTGTAACAGCATTTTTGTGTTTTTGGTGGCCAGATTACTGAAGATAACCCATATCAGAAACGAGAGAAGTCATCGGCTGTTAGAGAAGCATTAAGACTAGATCCAAAGCGTGTGCACACAGAAGAAATGTTTGCAGCCAGTTTCCCAGATATTAAAGAACATCAGAACCACCCCATTTTTGGAAAGGTTTGTGCCTTAGAATTGATCTCACAAGTTATGACAGACTAATGTGACATGAAATTAATACTTTCAGCAAGGATGTATTAAATTGATCAAAAGTGACAGTAAAGACATTGTTAATGTTACAAAAGATTTCTATTTCAAATAAATGTTGCTCTTTTGTACTTCCTATTCATCAAAAAATCCTACAAATGACAGTTTCCACAAAAGTATTAAGCAGCACAACCGTTTTCAAAATTGATAATAATCAGAAATATTTTTTGAGCAGCAAATCAGCATAATAGAATGATTTCTGAAGGATCATGTGACACTGAAGACTGGAGTAATGATGGTGGAAATTCAGCTTTGATCACAAAAATAAATTACATTTTAAAATATATTCAAATAGAAAATGGTTATTTTAAATTGTTTCATAATTAATAGTAATTTCAAATTTTTTTTACTGTATTTTTAATCAAATAAATGCAGCCTTAGTGAGCAGAACAGACTTTTTTAAAACCATTTCAAAATCTTATCAACCCCAAACTTTTGAACAGTACTGTAACCATTTTTTCTGCTTGAATCTGCAGGAATCAAGAGACATTTGGAACATCATAAAAAAAAATCAAGGCAGGAAACAGGAAGTCCAGTGCAGACCATCATAATCTACAGGTAAAGATTGTCACCTGATTGAGATGCTGTTAACAAGAGTCAGCATAAAATGACATTCAAAACCAGCTTTGCTTCTGTAATATGATGTATTGTAAAGTTAAAAAGGGTGCACAAAAAAAACGGGATTAGTGACATAAGCCTAAAAAGGGACGTCGTATCAGAAGTGGAGGTTAATGCATTTTTTTCCTTTGGAATAATGTGTACAAATGACTCATTCACAATAAGACCAGAACTAAAGTCAGTTTGGATTTCATGTTGGCTTTCTTTGAACATTGATGTTTTATGTTGCAGAAATGTTTTTATTACATTCAAAACTCTTTAAAATGATTAATTGACAGGTTATACATTGTAGGCCTTGGTAAACACATGGAAAGAAGAGGGCTGTGCCGTTGAGTACAGACCCTCTTAGGAGGAGGAGGATGGTAGTGTGGTGAAGATGCTGCTGTGCTTGCAGACGCCGTGGCAGAGGAGGCTTATGTTACTGTATGGACAGCACATGTGCTTACTGGAAGAAACCTATCGAGCTGGCAGGCAGTTAATGTCATTTCTTGTGCATTAATCCACAAGAATTAAATCTTGAATCACTAGACCAAAAATTTAACTATTTACTTGTCTTTGCCATACAGAAATTCACTGCTGCTCTTCTTTCTGTGTGCGATGACAAATGTGAGCTATGCTGTTGTTGGAGTGTTTGTCACTCAGACAGAGACTAAAGAGGACATCGCAGAAGCCTTGAAGGTGTTTCAGAAGTGGAATTCAGACTGGAATCCATCACACTTCATAGTGGACTTCTGTGAGGCAGAAATTATTGCTTTAGAGGAGGTGTTTAAGGGTATGTTTGAAAGTGTTTAAATATTTTATTTAAACTAGACTAGAGGATTTGGCATGACAAATGTAATAGCAGCACTGCTAGACTGCATTTATACAAAAGCACTGAGTCTGATTTCGGATCACCAATTTTCCCTTAAAATCTGAATTTTTCATCATTGTCTGACCTGAAATTATCACTTTTAGGTGACATTAGTAAAATATGTGACTTCCTCCAAGTGAAATGAGCCATAGGAGCAAGAGTGATTAATATTATTTCATGTTATATTGATTTCATAATATTTTAAAGGGGTCATCGGTTGCCCAATTTCCAAGTTGATATGATTCTTTAGGGTCTTAATGAAAAGTCTATAACATACTTTGGTTAAAATTTTTGTAAAAAACACCCCTTTTACCCTGTCAAAATCAGCTCTGTTTTCAACAAGCTGTTTTTAGTCCATGTTGCTTTAAATGCTAATGACTCTGCTGACCCCGCCCCTCTCTTCCGTGGGGTGACAAGTAGACTGTAAACTTCAGCCGTGAAACTTGCAAACTAGCACATTATTAGAAAAGGCGATTTGCAAAGATTCATAAAAAAAAAACTTATACTCACTTCTTCTGTAGATGAAGCTGGATCATGAATGATTCGTGCAAACATAGACGCATTTTGGTAGATTGGGGGCACATTCCCTTCAAAAACAAAAGTAACATTGATCCTCTGCGTCTTCAGTGGCTCAGATGTCGGGAGTAAATGACGACTGCTATATTCATTATTTCATCTAACAACAAAACACCTCACTCGCTTAATCTGAGACATTCTTGTCTTCCCCTGCACCGGAGTCGACACAATGGCGGACAGCTCTCAGCTTATTCAGGGCGGGTCTAAGGTAAGACGGCCTTGTAGCGTATGGACGAATCAGACACACAATTTTGCATTTGATTTAACAAATCAAATTAGTTCTTTAACAAATGGTCACAGACCCCCCCACCC
>JAFVLL020038850.1:27406-83860 GCA_021397915.2 Tor tambroides
AAAAGTATCTCATGCTTGCAAAGGCCATATTTATTTAGTCAAAAATACTTATTAAAAATTTTAAATAAGTGTTTTCTATTTGAATATATTTTAAAATGTAATTCATTCTTGTGATGAAAAACTGAATTTTCAGCATCATTAATCCAGTCTTCAGTGTCTCATGATCCTTCAGAAATCATTCTAATACACTGATCTTCTGCTTGTTTCTTGTTATCAATGTTGAGTTTATTATAACAATTATAAATATTTAACAGTTTGTCTATTTAATATTTGTGTGGAAACCATGATATTGATTTTTTTTCTTTGATGAATAGAAAGTTCAAAAGAACAACATTTATTTGAAACAGAATATTTTATAACATTACAAAAGTCTTACTGTCACGTTTGATCAACTTAATGTGTCTTTGCTGAATAAAAGTATTCATTTCTTTAAAAAAAAAAAAATTCTTACTGATCCCAGACTCTTGAACGGTAGTGTTGATCTTCTCCACAAGATGGCGATGTATGATTGAAAGTCAAAGCAAATATATAGTTTATGAGCACCTTGCCACTAGACTTTAAAAAAGATGCTAAATAATTCATTTTACAAGGACGAAGAAGCATGTGACTGTTTCTGAGAGACTGAAGAGATGTTTTCATCATCTGTAATTGCCTCAAAATTCCTCCTCAAAGTATATGATTGTTGACATGATACATTTTCCAGCATTCATAATACATACTGAAAGCTCCATTCTGACAGGCAGTTCTAAAATCACCACACACATGATGAAGAATCAGTGGTCTCTTATGTCACAGCTCTGAAGTGCTGAGCTTCAGTATGAAGCTTGCAGGAAGCCTGAATGTGAGTCACTGAGGCACACTAGTGTAGGAGTATCAGTCCGTGCTGATCTCTGTGGCCTCTCATGGAGAAACAGATGTGTGCTGCCCGACTGACTCATTGTCTGCTGATACTAAACACAATGCCTTCAGTCACCCCCTCAAAATAACACTGGATTCAGCAAGAAACACACACAGAATTCTTCACAACAACAACACAAAGCATCAACAGAGAGAGAGAGGGAGAGAGAGAGAGGGAGGTTTTATAACAGTCCACAAACGAAGCAGAAAACGGTGCTCAACCAACCAAAGAAGAGAAGCAAGAAAAAAATCAGAATGCCATACTGGAAAAAAGGTGCAACACTCACTATTAAATCTATGAAACATCTTAAACTGTATTAGATTATAAACATGGCTTCTCTTCCTTCGTCAAACCTCAAGAACATCATATGTGACCCTGGACCACAAAACAAGTCATAAGGGTCAAATTTTGGAAATTGAGATTCATACAAGCTGAATAAATAAGCTTTCCATTGATATATGGTTTGTTAGGATAGGACAATATTTGGCCGAGATACAACTATTTGAAAATCTGGAATCTGAGGGTGCAAAAAAATCTAAATATTGAGAAAATCACTTTAAAGTTGTCCAACTGAAGTTCTTGGCAATGCATATTAATAATCAAAAATGAAGTTTTGATATATTTACAGTAGGAAATTTACAAAATATCTTCATGGAACATGATCTTTAATTAATATCCTAATAATATTTGGCATTAAAGAAAAATGGATAATTTTGACCCATACAATGTATTTTTGGCTACTGCTAAAATACCTGTGCTACTTAAGACTGGTTTTGTGCTCCAGGGTCACATATATAATGGTGAAAACTACATTTAAGCTTTAGGGTTGTTCATAAATCTTTTGATAAACAACTTTGCTGTCAATTATGAATAATTTGTTGATTTACTGGGTTCATATTATATATTTATTTAATTGATATAATTATATATATAATAATTATACACTTTTTACATTTATAACTTTATTATAATTAATAACTAATTAATAATTAATTATAATTATATCTATAATAAAATATATATATATTTGCCACATTATGCAAAACACCTCTCAGAAGTAAAAATTACTATAATAATTCTAATTAAATTACATATATCCATCCATTTTCCAAACTGCTTGTTCTATGTAAATTATAAATTACAATTATAATTTACATGATTTTGAATTATACATGTATTATAATAGTTTATTAATCATTTGCATCATTTGGCCCATTTATAGGGTCCAATATTTCCTCATTCTTCAATAACAGTCTCTTTACAAAGCATCATTACATTATGACAGATCGCTAAAACAAGATCTGATGGAATGTGGCACTCAAACTGTTCAGATCAGACTGAAATGATTTGCGTTTTAATAGCCTAATGGCACAATCTCACTTCATACAGCAACTAAAAAAAGACGTAACTGTGGTGGCAATGACACTGCCATCTGACCACTGAGAGAAAAGCTCTCCTTCAGAGATTCTCTCTCTCTCACACACATACATACACACTCTTTCTAAAAGCCTCACACATGATTTATTAACAGGAAAGGCAGCTTCTCAGACTGGCTGTAAAACTCTGTGACACCAGAGACTGCAGTGTGTTATTTAACAACACAGAGCAGTAGACAAATGAACAAATGCAATGTTGGAGGAAGAGAGGAAACCTGCAGGTCATGTTCCAGCAGCAGTGACACACTTTGTTGAGTTAAAGAAGAGATTCCTGTAACACATTAATAATGCACAGGCTTCGCCGAGAGGAACAGTGACGCAGCCGGTTTCCTTTTCACTTTCACTTCTTTAAAACTAAAGCATGTTGCTTTTCGAGGTTAAAACACTTCGTTCAATCCTCTGGTTCTTTGAATGGCTCTCATATTGGTGTGAGCAGTTGTTTAACTGAACCGTAATGTGAGGAAGCAGATCCACAGGCTGCCTGATTCTCCCTCATGAAAGACATTGAGAGGGCGAACGTCTAATTAAAGACCGCTGAGCGCTCTGTTCTGATTAAACCTCAACAAACGCAAAAGATGAAATGAGAACACAACTGGAAAACAATGAGGTTACTGAAACCTCATTCTTTCAGACGCTGTTATGTAATAGTTTTTCAATCTGAAAGTGGAGCAGAGGGATTCAGACGCTCTGCTGTGAGAGTAACACTGAAACTCTCACTATGATCTCATCAGCACTGAATCAAACACTTGATGATACGGGATATCATCAAGTCATCACTTATATGATTACTACAGTCTAACAGACCAGGGTTTCCCATGAGTTTACGAAAGCAAATAATAATAATAAAAAAAGATAAGATATTACATTAAAAAAATAATTGTAAAATCAAAATAAAATAAACAAATAAAACAAATAAATGTGGTATCTGTTCAGTTTTGTTTCCCTAATTTAGAAACATTCTCACAGTAAATGATACCCATAAGGATTAGACGTGAAGAAAAATGGGAAAAATACAGTTTTAAACTGCCCTTCAAACATGCATGTTAATGCCAGGTGTAAATAATGCCAAGTTAATGCCAAATTTAAAAGTAAAGCAGTTTACATTTCTCAGAAAAATCTCAGAAAGTAGCTTGCAACAGCATATAACAAAGTTTTCTCTCAAATTATTCAAAAGAGAAATATAAGATGAGAATTTACCTAGGAAAAATTAATGCATTGCAGTGTGATATACAACTGGACAAACTTAAAGTCCCTATGAAATCAAAATTAAAGTTTTTTGGGTGTTAGTATCAATATGTTAGTCATAAGATTATCTATAAGCGAGTGTGCTCCAAGACAGTGACAACATCCAGATTTAGAAGATATAAGCATTCAAAGCTTGCAGTTTGTCACTTCCGCCAAAACGAATCAATGATTTTTTTGACGTCACCCTGCACTTCAGCTTCTCATCAAATCTTCTGACCAATCAAATGCTCTCTAGAATCCAAAGCGCCCGCCCCCTACACTATAAATTGATGCTGAAGCTGCAGCTGAGATCCAGTAGCCCCTCACTGCAGAACACAAGATCCAGGGGGCGTGGTTGGATCCACATCTAGTGGGTGGAGATTGGTAGGTTTAGGGGTGGAGATGGGTGGGTTTAGGGATCAGGGGGTGGAGATGGGTAGCTTTAGGTACACCCCCTGGATCTTGTGTTCTGCAGTGAGGACCATCTCCTGAGATCGGTCATTTGTTCACAGTGTTAGTATTTGCTGTACGGTGAATGGCACGTAGTGTACAATGTAGGCGATAGGGACCGATTCAGACAGTGTAAATATGCTTTCAACTGGGGCAAATGAGGTCTGGTTTTGCATTGTCACGCAAACCGCAGCAGCTCGCACAGTCTGATCCAGACTTTGGCTCCGATCCAGAGACGTGATCGCACGGAGCGAATCATATGTGCGAGTCAGCATATATTAAACATTTTTAAAACTACACAGCCTCAGCATGATTATGATCACTGTTTTGTTTTAGTGAGAGTTTCGTATTGAATCTAGGGGGTACTCTAATAGACTGTGGCTGTCAAATGCGGCTTTACCGAGCTCAACGGCTTTGGCCCGTGCAGATATAAAGAAAACACTATTGGCTATTTTAAAAAGGGAGCAGGGCTACTCGATATGTCCCACCCTGTCTTCCTGTTTCAGTTGAAATTACGTCACCACATAGAATAATGCTGTGTTTTTCAAGGCACTTCAGGGCACCTTTAAGCATTTGTAGAAATAAATATATATTTTACACATGCCCATCAATGCAACACTAATCTGAAAAAACATCCAGCAAGCAATGCTGTGCTTTTAGCAGAAATAGAGTCTGAGTTGAGTAGAGGAATCTGATAAGAGCTCTTGTCCGCTCAATGATTGATCCACATCACATGCAACTAATCTACAACTCAAATATCCATTATGGCTTTTAAAGTCAATAGTGTGTTTACAGCCGATCCCTCCATTACCAGACATCTAAGATGGACTGCTGCAGTGCTGTTAATGATCTGACTAAAAGACTAGAATTTAGGCATATAGTATTTTATCATTTATATGTATACAGCACTCTCATTTGGTGCTTAGTAAATGTTAATCTCGGATCCTGTATGAATCAATGTGCTCATACAAACAAAATACACCTTGACAATGTAAGCAGGACCTGAATTACACAGCTACTTAATAAATGAATGCACCTACTGTACATGAATTATTGATTTGAGCTGAAATTATCTAGTAGATTAGCTTTGATATTCTGTTACAAAAAATGGTGTTACAAATTAGAAAAGACACTGCAACAATACAGATTTTCACATTACTAATCTCTAATCCAAATTACTTTTTCTATGGATTAGTTCACTAACATATTTATCTAAAATGTAACACACATTTCTCTGTTTTAAGTTTCTTCTAACCCAGTTCTTCATCTCTTAACAGTTCCTTGTTCTTTGATCCTGTGATATTCGTTTTCATGCTGAGCTTCTATCCATCTATCAAAGGTTTATGCTCATCATTAAAAATAATATGAAGTCTACAGAGGCCTTTATTACTACTGTTAATACTGTTTTCAGTTGTAAAATGGCACCAATTATCTTTTGTAACTAGTGCTGATGTGAAAAGAGAGAGACTGCAAAGTGATACAGGAAACGCATTCAAAAGTTTGGGGTCAGCAATACATAATACAAAAATAAATAAATAAATGTTACATTTTAAAGAATTAATACTTTTATTAAGCAAGGGTGCATGAAATTAATCAAAAGTCATTAATGATTGTTACAAAGATTTATATTTCAAATAAATATTGTTCTTTTGAACTTTCAATTAAAAGTATCCTGGAAAAATGAATCCCAGTTTCCACAAAAATATTAAGCAGCACAACTGTTTTCAGCATTGATAATAATATGAAATGTTATATTAGAATGATTTCTGAAGGATTATGTGACATTGCTGACTCAAAAAAAATTCAGCTTTGCACCACAGGAATAAATTAACTTTAAATATATTCAAATTGAAAACGGTTGTTATAAATTATAACAGTATTTCAAACTATTAATGTTTTTACTGTATTTTTGACCAAATAAATGCAGCCTTGGTGAGCAGAAGAGACTTCTTTCAAAAACATAAAATCTTACCGACCCCAAACTTCTGAACAGAAAAAAATAGCACCATTTTGTTGCCATGGACAAATATACATTCGGAGTCATTACACAAAAATATCTCCTCAATGCTGCAACTGACCAGTCAGAATCAAGCATTCATGTACTCTTACCTTGAGTTGCACCAGGTGCACATCCACGTGTCTATTGATGCTGTCCTGCTGCACAGAGTGTGTGAGGTCTCTGACTCTCTCCGTCGTGGTCCTCAGCCAGGTCTCGATCTCCGGCAGGTGCAGAACCACCTTCCAGTCGGCCCCTGTATGGAGGGGAGGAGGTTTTTGGTACCTGCGGTAGGGATCTTGTTTTTGGATTGGCCCATCCCCGCTGACGCTGGGCCCACACGGATCATCGTGTTTATCAGGGCCGGGTTCCAGGGTGGGAGTTACAGAGGTTATCATAGGGGAAGAAGCCTCACTGGCCATCGGTGATACGGCAACATTCATGGTGAAACACAGCGTGATCCTGAGGATGGGGCTTTTTGGTTTAGCTGTACAGAGAGGAGACAAAAAAAGAAAGGATGAATAAAAAAAAAAGTAGTAAGAGTACAAAACACCCATTAATATTAAAAGAGCTGCCAGATTTAGTTAAATATGGATAGCCAGAGGTAATTTGGGATGCAAATCTAATGGTGGTCACTGTCATAGACGACAGCATGTAAATTGGCTCTCATAGTGAAGCATTAGAAAAGCACTGAAAGAAAGGGATTTCTCATCTTAGTGAATTATTTTCTATTTTGAAGAAAAAAAATATTACCAACATGGATAAAAATGGCAAATCACAGACTGCACAGCTGGTTCGCAAAACATATTAAACCCTACAAAATGCATATTTGAGCTCCTGGGCTTACAATTCTGAAATCCTCCAGAGTATATTCTCATTGCAGAGTGTGTTTTATTAAAACAAAAATGAGCCATCAATAACTTCATGCATTTTCCCAGATATACCTTTAGAAGTTATATGTGTTGTTTAGAGCACATACAGAGCATATAGATGACCTCAAAGCTAAACTAAGTCACAAGACTCCAAAATATGATTCCATTGGGAAAAGAAACCCATAAATTCATGTCACCAAAATCCTTTAAGATTCTTTCAAGCTCCATCATGCTCTGTTTAATCCCGGATCAACTCTTTTACATCACTTACAGTGAGGATTATGTGCATACTGCCATCTCAGCAACAAATGCTTATTTTCCATGACAACATGATAAAATACAATGACAAACAATAGTCAAACTACTTAAACAGTATTTAAAAAAAAAGAAGAAGAAATATTTCAATTTGATATTTGGCAATATAAAAGTGTTTTTGTTAACTAAAACAAACTTTTAAAAATTGTTTTTGTAATTGAAAATAAAGCTGAAATTAAATACAATATAAATATTAGATGAAAAACTTAAACTTAAAAATTTCAGTTAGTTGCCAAAGCAACATTTCAAAATTTTATACTAAAATTACTAAAACTGAAATAAAAAAAGCAAAACATATATAGATACACTAAACCTTTTAAAAACATGTATTAATGAACTTTAAAACATCTGCCTAGTGATATTCAAAGCAGGACATAGAGTTCAGCAGAACTTTCGAAGACTGATTATCTTCTGTGATGTAAGCAGCTGTATGTCATAATATTACAATATTAAGCCATTTTAAAATATCCAGCTAAAACTAAAGGTGTTCCTGTAGCTCAAAGGGGTTCGACTAACAGAGAGTTCATAAAACAATAAAATGTAATTCATCCTTTTTAAGTAACGGATTTCACCCTGACTCAACAGAATATATAACAAACAGAATTTCTGTTTCTACTGTTTATGCCATAAAGATAATGAATATTTGGGTAACACTCTATATGACAGTGTCCATGTTATAACACATAATCTTTACAAAAACATCGGTTCACATTTGCTGAAGAAAAAGCCAGTGGCATCTGCATGTGCTTAAGTCACTGCCACAATGCAAACTCACTACTAATCGAATTATTGTGTTAGCTACTGTAACAGACACTAAATGCCTATGAATAATGCACGATGAGGTCATTTCTAAAGTCTTAGGCAGCGTCATTACATCAGCAGCTGAGGTCATTTCCACCCTGCACAAAGAAAGAAATCTGACGGTAACCGGAACAACTGACGCTCATCATGACTCCGTCTAACCGCCATTAACCAGCATTGAATATCTAGGCCACTGCAACAGGGAAGTCAACGATTGGAAATCAATATCTTGAACGATCTGGTTTGAGCGTCTGGTTAATATGCTGCTTCAGCACCGAGTGATGCCATCCCACCAACAGCATCACAGCAATCCCATGAATTATTCAGCTAATATGGCTTCCTGGCATTTACAGCTCATCTGCATGTATTTGTTATAGCACGGATGAAGCCGTCCAAACCGATTCATTAGTTGACATTCAACATGAAAGGGCAGGCTGAATAATTTCAGATGTGTTTGCAAACGCATCAGTGACAAAACGACATACGATGGCACACATCTGCATCAAGGGAACATGCAAACAAGTATTCACGCAGGATTATACAGGGCCTTACAGGTGATTAGCATATCACATGCATGCATAATTTATTCTAAATATGACATACACACATATTGATCCTTTTGCATGTTCTATGTTAATATCTCTTTGCCTACTGGGCCAAGTTCACCCTCAAGAAGATCTAGTGTTTATTGGTCAACAAGTAATCGATATGACTTCGGTCCATCAATTAATGTCTTGTAAAGTGAAAATCTGCATGTTGGTAAGGAACAAATCCATCATTAAGAAATTTTCATCTTCATCCAATGCTTCAGACTAAAATATGAGTCCTCTATAATGCTGATTTCAAACCATGAATTGATGCCATCCGATATGCTGATGCAAAATCATCTTTATCCACATCTGTCACTCTCTGTTTTATTTTCACACTACTAAAGTGTCATTGCAAATAGACAATAAACAGCAGATGAATTATACAAGGCAGAATGACCTTTTATATGCTGCTGTCCAAGAGCCAAAAGCTTTACTTAATTATACCAGGCACTCAATAATAAACCAGCCATCAGTTCTGCTGACTTCACAAAACACTCTGAAATGAGAAGCAGCCTCTGTTAGAATTTAAAATGGGTCAAACTCCTGCTTCTCAGTGAATACAGTCTCACACCACAATCTGACACCCACAGAAATCACAGTGAAGAATACAAATGCAGCTGAATCTTAGAAAAAGGGTCACACGTCACATTGCATTGAACATTTAAGTGCTGAACAGCACTAATGAACTATGTGCACTTAATTATGATGAATTGTGACAGCTCATAGTTGTTTGTTACCAAAATTCCACAATTAAAATTGTCACAACTACCTGAAATCATAAATCATGCATGTCTCTGTGACAGCACTTTGAAAATGTAAGAAAAGTTTGGGAAACCTGTTTGGAAACAGACATTATTTTTGCAATTTAATGAAAACATTAATGGAGGACTAGGAGTGACAGTTTTATAAAATGAAGGAATCAGTTATCAATTCAATAATTCAAACATAAAAATGGAAATAAATCACTTTTTAAATTGACAAAATAATACACATCGTTAAAACTTTAATTAAACAACAAAATTAACAAATCATTTTTAAACTGAAAACAACAGACAGCCATTCATTTAATTCAAGTTTTAAAACAATTAAATAAGAAATTAATAAATGCATTTAAATGCTCATTTTAAATGGAATTCTAAAAAAAAAATTCCCAGTTGTTTTTTAAAAAAAAAAAAAAAATTCAACTCAATTTTAAGAGCTACCCCCTCTCCCAAGTGCCACTTAAGTAACTGCTTTTATTTAACTATTTTTAAAAACATGAATTAAACAAATTTGTCTAATTAAATAAATTTGTTTTAAATTAAAATTTAAATTTCTTTCCATTTTATGTCTGAATTATTAAATTCATAACTGATTCCTTCATTTTATTTTATATAAGTGTAGACCTCCATAAACATTACCACACGCTCTGAAAAAAAAAGTGAAAGTGAAGTGACGTGTGGCCAAGTATGGTGACCCATACTCGGAATTTGTGCTCTGCATTTAACCCATCCAAGTGCACACACACAGCAGTGAACACACACACACCGTGAACACACACCCGGAGCAGTGGGCAGCCATTTATGCTGCGGCGCCCAGGCAGCAGTTGGGGGGTTCAGTGCCTTGCTCAAGTGCACCTCAGTCGTGGTATTGAGGGTGGAGGGAGCGCTAGACATTCACTCCCCCCACCTACAATCCCTGCCGACCTGAGACTCGAACTCACAACCTTTAGGTTATGAGTCCAACTCTCTAACCATTAGGCCACGACTAGGCCACAACATGAGGATGAAGTTGTCACTGGGGCAGTACCTTTTCAAATGCCCAACTATGTACCATTTTAGGTACTAAGATGTACTTTAAGGTACCAATATGCACCTTTTAGGGGTAAATAAGGTACAAAGGTGTACCTTTCGAAAAGGTATCGCCCCAGGGAGAGCTTTTGTACCTTTTTTCTGAGAGTGCATTAAAACATTTATAGGCCTAAACAGGCTTTTTTTTCTTGTATTAATAGCTGTAAGCTCTCTGGTGAACATTAAACACCTTGTTTGCCATTTGAACTAGTGTATATTTAACACAGAGCAGTTACTAACTAAAAGGAAATATAATTGTTATAATATTATGATATTATGAATATTCCAGCAATAACAGAGCCAATGTCACCAAACAGCATATTCTCAGCAGTCTTTATGTAGAGAGTGACTAAGTTCTTTATTTAGCATCAGAATGAGGTTGAGGGTCAGATGTCTCTGTGAATATAGCTGAGATGGCATCTCTCTGTATATTTCATGCTGGTTTGGATAAACGAGTGAACCAGAATCAATGATGGCAGTGTGGGTGAGTTGAGTCTTTACAGAGTGCAGCTCTAGTAATCCCATAACACCCACATTAAACCTTCTAACTGCATTTAAAACCTATTTCCAGTCAGGCTGTGATTCACTATGACTGGCATCATTTGAGATATGGAGGAGCCGTTTCCACATGACACCCCATCTGTAATGAGAGCGAGCCGAGCAACGCTACAGAACTAGCTATGAAATTAAATAGCGAGCAAAGAGACTTGCTTAAAGGACAATTCACCCAAAAAATGAAAATGTTGTTCCAAAGCCAAATTACTTACTCGCATCTCTTTTTTCATCCACAAAAAGCATATAGTGGCCTGAGGCTATATGATTCTGTTGAACAGAAAAAATCTCCATGTGTGATCACTTAAATTTATACAGGATCAGAAGATCAGAAGTCATCTCAACGATGGTTACGAATTGCCAAGATGCTGAAATCAAAGATCTCAATGTGAACTCACACATTTCGAATGATCTGAGCTACTATCCATGCTCAGTTTATAGTGCTAAACTCTTAAGGCCATTGCACACTGAGTCCGAAATTTTCGCATGCGTTTTTCCATTTTTTTCGTATTCCCCATCCTTTCCTATCAAAATGCATGCAACGGATGTGAAAACGCAGAAAATCGAACCTGATCCGATTTTTTTTTGACGGACGAAAGTTTCGGAGGCAGTGTGCAAACGTGATTTTTTTACAAGAAAATACTATTTGAGTCTTTCTACTTCAAAATATCATGTTTAATTCAATGTGTCACTTACCAATTCTTTGTAATTATTTGTGAGTGAAAAATTTAAAAAAAATTTGTGGTGTAGAACCTTTCACTAAAAAATTGCTGGTAAATTTCACAAAAAAGATACAAAGAAATGGCAAGAAACACACTGAATTACACATTAAATTTTTAAGTAGAAACGTAATCAAATGTTAAATACTTGTGAAATTTACTTGCAATTTCTGAATGAAAATTGTTTCAATCTAAATCCTACACCAATTTTTTTTTTCAGTGATGCGCTTATTTCTCTCAAGGAATTTTGAGACAAAGTAAATACTTAAAACATAACTGGTAACTCAATTAAATCTCGTGAGCTCTGTAAGAGCAACCTCCAATCAATAACATTTCCTCTGAGTAGATATCCCATTAAGAATCAACGAAGCCATCTATATTGTGTGCCTGCAGAGGAGACAGCTTTGTTGATTATAATGTGAGCAATCTAGTTCTGCTGTGTCACTTTGCAACGTCAAACAGGAGAAAGAGAGTCTAAAGAAACTGTCCACAGTTGAACATCTGCTGGTAAATACAGTGTAAAGCCTGAAACTCTCTGCAGGTAGCATTCTTCTCTCTGGGGCTCTGTCCCAAATCCATTGAATTATTAATTGTATCCACAAGCAGATATGTTGCAGACATTTGCCCCCCTTCTCAAATGTTCCTCACACCTTCAAGAAATGGAGCAAAACTAAAGTGAAACGAAAAAATAAAAAAGACATCAGGATAAAACGGTTTATACGAGAGCATTAAATTCTCATAAAACTACATGAGCTTCTCACATGCAATAAAGAACTCTAACACTCTGTCAAGACTACATCATTTTAAATCTTAAGTACATTTGCATAAAAATCGATTATGAAGAACCTTTATTATCCCTTTGCAAATCCAAGATTAAGTTCTAAACTGGCTTCCAAAAATTTACATGAGTAGTTCTCCTGCTCCAAAGCCATTTTATGCAAATCTGACCTGTAATATATTAGGATAATTAAAGGAATAGTTCACCTGAAAATTTAAATTTGCTGAAAATGTACTTACCCACAGCCCATCCAAGATTGTATGAGTTTGTTTCTTCATCAAAACAGATTTGCATTAGCATTACATCACTTGCTCACCAATGGATCCTCTGCAATGAATAGGTGCCGTCAGAATGAGAGTCCAAACAGCTGATAAGAACATCACAATAAGTAATCCACATGACTCCAGTCCATCATCTTGTGAAGTGAAATGAAAAGAAGCAAAAACACTCTAAACAAGTGAAATTTGATTTTGATGTGAGAGAAAATCAAGTGATGGACATTTTCACTGGAGGAAGCATTATTATGAATTATGGACTCATATTTTTACCAGAAGTGACAGTTTAAAGTTAAAATACCTTAATGATGGAATTGTTTTTTACAAACATGCAACTTTTCATTTCACAAGACATTAATTGATGTACTGGAGTGGTGTGGATTACTTGTGGATGATTGTGATATTTTTATCAGCTGTTTGGACTCTCATTCTGACGGCACCCATTCACTGCATAGGAGGCATTAGTGAGCAAGTGATGTAATGCTACATTTCTCCAAATCTGTTCCCATGAAGAAACAAACTCATCTACATCTTGGACAGTGGCGGCGTTTCACAAAACCATAGGGTATGGCAGTGGCGTAATTGGGGGGTTGATAAATAAAAATACCACGTCATATTACTAAGCACTAAAATATAGGTTGAAAAGATAGAAAATGAATAAGCGTTTCTCTTTTAATAATTAAACACTGCATCGTCAGAGTTGGTATGTGGCTTGCACTTAACATTTTACGAAAATCAAGCTCAAATGGAGTTAACAGTGTTTTTGACCAGCGAATGACGGGAGATCTGTGTTTTGTCTGTCATTACAACGGCCGCATCTGAGGCAGCAAGTGCATCGTTATACGCTTTCATCAATTTACAGGTTATTGTCGCTATATGGGCGCTTAGTTTTTCTTGTCGTTTAATACACTTGGCCAAAATTGCATTATATAGACGATGGAGCGCTATGCACAGGATATTTAAAACGTACAAAAGTATATTACAACTTGACGGCAAAAGCTAAGACTCTTCTCCGCTCTTCAAACAGACAAAAAACATTAGCCTTTACAGACATAGTGTTTTAGTGAAGAAAACGCTGTACTTATTCAAACATCAGTTACTTATTATTTACCCTTGCATTGCGAACAAGCAGAGATCCGTCTACAGGCTGCGCGCGCTGCGCAGCACTTTGTTCTGAATGGAGGCGGGGTGAAGTTATACGAGGTTTCGCTGACATTTTGAGGATCCATAGCGTTACAAAGTTTAGTGACAAGCTCTTTTGAATGCTTTTCGTTGGTTAAACATTTGTAAAACCCTCAAACAGACATAAGGAAGTGATTTCAATAGCAGTGATTTAAAACGAAAACGAAATAGAGAGTTTGGATCATTTTCCATGGCACACCTGCCATACGGAAACGCCGCCCCTGATCTTGGATGGCCTGAGGGTAAGTACATTTTCAGCAGACTGTCATTTTAGGGTAAACTATTCCTTTATTAAAACTGAGCGGTGAACTACATTTTACACTTACTGAAGAAAGTTTGAATACTCTGGCAAGTTAACCACCATTATGCTTCTGGTCATCACATTCTGGCCAAACACAAAGAGCCTATACAGTAATGAATGAGTCTGTAGGAGAAATGATAGAGAAAAATAAATGCTGCCAGCTCACGGTTCATTACCCTTCACAGTTACACACCTGCAGCAGCGTTTCTGGCAGAACATCTCTGTATCTATCACATCCACTCCCTTCTGCTGCCGTCTCTTCTGACCTTGACCTACACCAGATGCTGAGGTCAGAAGAGAGAGTGTAGGCTCAGATTTTATGCTTTTAGCAACAGCTTTAATGTAAACATATATCAGCTAAAGATGTCTTGCACTCGAGCAAGGAAAATTCAGTGGATTTAAAATGGGACTTCACTTCCTCTGCCTGCACAGACACAAAATTTGTACTCATGTGCTCATGCATCAGATGTTATCTAACTAATATTCAATATTTTAAAGAACATTATAAAAAATTACAGAAAATAAAAAATATATATTACAATTCCTAAACCCACAGCCAGACGCATATGGTACAATGGTCCAGTATCTGCACAGATACAAATATAATCACAGCTTTACACATCCAATGGAACAATGAGCTGCAAGACGGCAGGTCAAATCAGAGACGACTGTGTCTGTGAAGTATCCGGTGGACTTCAATAATTCATGAAACTGAGGCAATGACCTCACAAATTGCGACATCCACCATTTTGGAGAAAGAGGACTTTTCTTCTATTATTCATAGTTTCTTTTTTCAGCCACAGTTTTTTCAGTCACAGTAATAGTGCATTTACAAAAAAAAAAAAACAATAATAGTAAACTTCTCCTGTCATTATCATTGAATAAATAATCTAGTTTATTCTTCATGTAATAAAGTATAAAATAGTATAACAAATATATATATATATATATGTGTGTGTGTGTGTGTGTGTGTGTATTTTTTTCTTTTTTTTAATTAAGCAATTTTTTTATTCAATTCCTCCTGTCAATATTATTTATCAAATAATTAGTATTAGTAAATAATTAAATTAGTATAACTAATATATAAAACTAAACTATAAAACTATAAACTATAAAATATAACTTTATTTCTGTGATGCAAAGCTGAATTTTCATCAGCCATTACTCCAGTGGAAAGTGTCTTCAGAAATCATTCTAATATGCTGATTTATTATCAGTGCTGGAAACTGTTGTGCTGCTTAATATTTTTTTGGAACCTGTGATAAGTATCGCAGTTTTCAAAAACATATTTGGCAGCACAACAGTTTCCAGCACTGATAATAAATCAGCATATTAGAATGCTTTCTGAAGGATCATGTGACACTTTAGACTGGAGTAATGGCTGATGGAAATTCAGCTTTGAATCACGTAAATAAATTATACTTTAAAGTATATTAAAATAGAAACCATTATTTTATATTGTAATAACATTTTGCAAGATTACTGTTTTTTTCTGTATTTTTGATCAAATAAATGCAGCCTTGATGAACAAGAGACTTCTTTAAAAAACATTACAAGTCTTACTGATCTAAAACTTTTGAACGGTAGTGTGTGTGTGTGTGTATATATATATATATATATATATATATATATATATACACACATAATTAAAATTAAAATTAAGTCATTTTTTCAATTCCTTCTGTCCATATTGTTTCATAAATAATCTTATTCTTTATTATATAAAATATAAAATAGGATAATTAATATATAAACCTAAAGTATTAAATATATTAGTTCTGAATTTTATATAGGGTAATGAATTTTGGCAAATACTATAATGCATAAGACTACAAAGGTGAGTTGAAAGATTAAATACCAAGTATTTTCAATAAAAGTTTAGTAGTATATATTAAAAAGCCTTGGCATTTCTTGATATTTAATTCGGTAAAAAGTGTGGCTGGGACAATAAGCCTTCAGCATCTTAAGATAAGGGAAAAAATCACAGTCAAGACACGTCTACATGTGTTCTGGGTTACACTGAATCAGATCCACTTTCTGAAAGGAGCCGAGAGCAATATCCTGTATGAGTCAGCAGAAACACGCTTTTATTTTACACATGAGGGTCTGTGAGGCTAACATTTCCATAAAGCAGTGTTATTTTCACTCTAGGATATAAATGTGACCTTGTTTATCATGCTATTCTGTGAAGATAAAATGACAAAAAGTAGACTACAGGGTCAGCCTAATGGTGTAACTAAAGGCTAAAGTTAAAGTGCATCATTTCTGCATAAGAAAACCAAAGAGCAAAAATTATTTTTCAAAGGGTTTCTCCAAACACTCCCACAGACCAATCGGTTGAGTCAGTGTTGCAGTGTGGAATGCAAAATACAGCATATTAAGTTCAAATCATCATAAAAATTAGAGTTCACCTCACTGGCTCAGATGTTGACTGACAAAATAAGTAATGTGGCTTTGTAGCTCAAGCAGTTTTATCTCACTCACAATCTCACAGCCAGACCATTCTTTACCATGGTAATATACCTATTGACCGTAATATTTTGTATGACATCTGACATGATGTCAAAGCACAATGAGCCCTGCCATGGCCCTATTACAACTGAATGTTTTTGGAAGCTCTGTTTAACTGTCCATCATTTCTACAGGACAGTTTTGACCTGTTTCTGATCAATACATTGTTAACCCTTAACCTCAGTCATCAATGCGGTTAAAGGTTGAGGTCATTTGTACAGCAAGTTCATTACTACTCTGTCTTGGCAACCTGACCCTCGTGAACCCCACAAAGGAAAAACGATATTTAAAAGTCACTTTACCATCACAGTCAAAAAACACTTATCAAAATGTTCAATTCAATGTGTTGCTTAACGATGCGTTGTAATTATTTGTGAAATGTACTGCAATTTATGAGAGAAAATTCTTTCAAAGTAAACGTTAAGCATCTACACAACATTTTTTCAGTGTATATAAAATGTGTTTACATAAATTACAAGCAGACTAGATTTTTGTACTATCATGATTCTATAGCAATGGTCCTATACACTATGCACTTCTATTAAGCACTATGTATGCTATAGTCTAGTGTGTAAACTTGATAAGGTTATTATGTCATCCAGTCTCAGAGTCTGAAAAATCTTCCCCTCCGATACTTAAGAAAAGCTGTGACAGTTGAGTGCATTTCTATTTGGATTTCTGTTTTGAATAAATACTGTTATTTAATTTTTTATTCATCAAAGAATCCTGAAAAACGTATCACGTGACACTGAAGACTGTAGTAATGGCTGATGAAAATTCAGCTTTGCCGTGACAGGAATAAATTATATTTCAAAGTATATTAAAATAGAAAACCGTTATTTTAAATCGAAAAAATATTTCACAATAATGCTGTTTTTACTGTATTTTTGATCAAATAAATGAAGCCTTGATAAGCATTAGAGGCTTCTTAAAAAAAAACATTAAAAATCTTACTGATTCCAAACTTTTTAACGGTCGTGTATATATAATGACTTAGGATATTTTTAATTTTCATGACCTTGGTCCCTGGTTGAGAGCCACAGTTCTAGGGTGGCTGGTTGCCAATTTGCTGCTATGCAGTCACTCAGGTGTTTTGCATAGTTGTTAGGTGGTTGCTTACTGGCAAAAAGGCCCACCCATATTCTGCTCTTTATGCTCGGGTTCATCCTTCAGTGCAAGTTTTGACTGTTTTATCATCCAGCAGGAAAAAAAAATCTTAATTTTGACTACTTTAAAGTAGACTACTTACACAACCCTAAAGAAATAGCAATGAAATCATTTTTAAAGCAATATTATGGATAAAGGACTCATTTTTTAAGCCAAAAGCAACAGTTTGAAGTTAAAAACATCTTAATTATTGATTTATTACAAATTTATGTGGATTATGTGGATTACTTATTGTGATGTTTTTATCAGCTGTTTGGACTCTCATTCTGACGGCACCCATTCACTGCAGAGGATCCATTGGTGAACAATTTCTCCAAATATCTTGGATGGCCAGAGTCCCTTAAACACACATTAAAATAAAATACAACCTAGCTGTTAAAAATTGATTTATATTGGAAACATTATTGATGAATCACTGATTTGAATTCAATACAGCTTTTCGCTACTGTTTGTTATTATTGAAGCATTTAACACTGATGGTAATAAATTCAACAAAAGCATTTTTTAAAGCATTATTAAATATATTTCAAAGCTCACAGAGAATAATTACCCGAGCGGCTGCTGCCACACCCTGGGTGGTGATGTTAGATGGCAGCTGCTCTCATTATGTTTGAATGATGACAGAAGTGTGTGGACATGATACAGAGACAGACTGACTGCACATTGTGTCCAAATGGGAAATTACCAAGCTAGAAAAAGCCAAGAATATATCATTATTTACAACAGCTTTCAAATGTAAACAAACCGTAGGCTTAAATTGCATTTGCGTTTGGCACATAAAAAGCTTATTTTACACTTTACTGTCAGGACATTTAAAGACACAGAATCTGCCATGAAAGCATGCTACCCTGCACAGGTTTGCTAAACTATACAACATTTTCAGCAGGCTTGTGCTAATTTCAGTCTGTTTACACACATACACGCTGATAAAGGCCTTAGCTTCGCCCCCAGCTCTCAAGATCACAGATCTCACCCAATACTGGTATTCTGGGTCATCTGGTCCCCGTCATAACAAGCTTAGGGAGAATTTTTGTGTTCAGGGCTTGCAGAGCAACAAAAGCAGACAGCTACAAAGAATATTCTGGGTTTATATAACAGGGGTCAATGCTGTGGAAAAGAGGGCTCTGTTCGCCACCCAACCCCTGCCTTCCACACTCAAACACAGACACAGACAAGCGTCTAACCCTGCTTAAGCACAAACCCTCATCACCATAATAAAACAGGGATCTCGAGGGAGAGGGAGGGGTGGATCACAGAGGAATCGCTTCCCAAAACCCAAATGCAACAGTGCCTAAAGCTACACAACTGAAATACACAGTTATCCTAGGAGATTTAAGAAACTTCTAGACACAAACAAGCACACCGTAAGGACAAAAATAAAATAATCAAATGTCAGTACTTCAACAGACTCAAATCCATGATATCTACCACGTTTATTACATTAATTCTTCCTTTTCAGTTGTTTACCCACTTAAATGTAATGTATCACTACCTACCGATTCATCACCTACACAATTACATATATACAGTACATAAACTGGGAATATAGTACATTGTAATATTTATTATATCAAGACAGGTGAATAACACTTTTTTTGGAAAAATTATCCTTTTTTTTTTTTACATTTCAATTAAATCATATCTAGGTCAGACTTTACAGAAATAAGCTAGAACTAAGCTAAATTATCCTTATTAATATATTCACAATGCATATGTTTACCATTTTAGCCTATTTAGTTATTGTTTCATTGGGGTAGAAGAATTTATAAATACATATTTTTGCAAATAATTATTGAAATAAATATATTTATCATTCTCTCTCTCTCTCTCTCTACATATATATATATATATATATATGATAAAAAATATAGATAGAAAGATAGATAGATAGATAGATAGATAGTGCATAATACAATGAAACAATCCATTCTTTGTATTAGTGTTATTGACATAGTATTAGTTTTTATTAATATTTTGAATGAGTTTATATCTATAGGTTTTATTAATATTATGATTTTTTTATGTTTTCAGTTTTATTTTTATTTTTAAGGTTTTTTTATATACACACACACACACACACATACACATACACAGTGGGGTCCAAAAGTCTGAGACCATATTTTATATTTAAAACATAATAATAATAAAATTACATTTAAACCTGGAACTAAAACCTGGAAACAGACAGTTTTACCATATAAAACATTATGGCATATTAATATCACATTAATATATAATATCTCATACCAAAAAAGCTCAAGATTCCTATTAGAAAAAAAATCAAATCATCCTAGATAACATGATCATCAGATTCCATACCAGCTAGAATGCTGATGTCATTAACATTTCAGTTTTTAAATGATACGCTGATAATATTGGTATTACATTAAAAACATTTTAATTTTACTATATAGAGTGGTGTCTCCCAGATTGTATTGCATTGTATGCATATATATATTATGTATATTGTTATATGATGAGTACTTGATATACTATAGCATGTTTACTGTTCCATTTAAAGTCAAATTCCCCTTTCCACCAAGTTAACTTGGCCAAGTTAAACATGAATGCTAATTCTAAGCCTGTGGTGCAACACCACACCTTAGGACGCACACATGCGGCCTTATCAAGAAGCAAGCAAAACCATTCTAATATGTCAGAGCATCTGTCATGCAACGCCACCCTTCCAGGGTGTGTTTGGGCCCAAGGTGACGAGGCAGCGTCTAAAGGAGAGAGAACCATGACCAAGCAATGACACAGGCGTGCCCGCCGGACCACATGCACCGTTAAACCCTGCGTCCCCCCCATCCTGCAGCATCATAAAGACGGACATGCACCAGAGGAGCTATTCACCTAGAAACGTGCTTAACACAAACAAACATACAGGGCTATTGAACTGAAAACACCGGGCCACGCTTCAGTGTAAGGAGGGTGGAGAATAAACACTGACACGCTCACATTCCCGACCTCACAGACAGAAATAGCAATAGTTCAAAAAAGAAAACAATCCCCCTCCAGGTTTTAAAAGGCTCTGATGTATGTTTGGCCCCCCTTGTGGATAGCATTTGTGCATGCGTCAGGTCCTTCCTATGCAGGCCACTTCAACAATGCTGTCTCTCTCCACAATTTGCCTTCAGATGGAGTAAAACCTCTTGCTAGTATCATATCCCATCCATGTTCAAATGTTCCCTGCTTTTAATGAAATAAATGATAAATCGGCAGCCCATAGCAGCAGAAGACAGAAGCCGGGTACTCACCATAACACTATCTACTCCATTTTTCCATCCAGTGCGGTGTGTGAGGGAGGTGCCTGCTATACAATCCACTGCAGGGCTGCCTGCCTCGAGCAGCCCTCGCTGGACGGATGCTGATGATGTAGCGCCTTTCAGGAGAGCAGCCCAGTTACCTTGGAAACTGAGGAATGATGGAGTGGCCGTGCTGCGCTGCCATTGGCTGGAGAGGGGTGGTGCTCCTGCTGTGGGGCCCCCGGTGGGTGTGGCTACAGATGAGAGAGGAAACAGAACTGTGAAAGCAGATGCACTACATCAAAGAGAGTGGCGTCCTTTTGCAGGAACATACACAGATTTTGTATATTGTAACTTAAAAAGTCATTTATATATACAATCAGTTCCCTAAAACTATTCAAATCTCACTTATTTCCTCTTGTCCTTCTCAAAATAGACTTTTTTCTCTCCCTACAAAAGCTACTGTGTAGAAGCATGGTAGAGTGATTGGTATCAGATGATAATATTCAATTTTTAAACAGTTAAACGCATATGGAACAGCACTTTACACATTAAATAGGAAAATAATATTTACGTTTTATATCAAAATATTATCAAGTTTATGCGTAATATTTGTAACAATTCAACACTAAATCAAATAATTAGGCATAACCAAAATAATACAGTAACAAGAATATTTTGTATTTTTATTATTTATTGTCATTAACTGTTGAATTATTATTATAATTATTATTATTGGTCACCTTGTTTTCGCATCTTTAGACACCAAATCCTCGGTAAACACGACACTGCAGGTGTGTATTAATGGTGGAAGGTGCAGCCGGTTACAACTGGCTCATTCACAGGTAATTTCGTGTTATAACTCATTTAAAGTTCATTTCGATTAGGACATGACCAACAGAGAGGATGTCTGAGTGGATAAATTGTTAACTTCGTAAATAATCCAACCCATTTTAACCACGTTAGACGCCCATTTGTTAAATACAAACTTCATAGGCGGGCTTTATCGCGCTGACAGTGTAATCAGCCAATCAGAGCGACATGGAGGCACTACCTAGAACTCAGGTGTCATGTGACCTCTCTCTATTTGAGAGAGGAAGATTATCAGTAAATAACGACATTTGTTTAAGTAAATTATTACTTTGAGCAAAATTTGAAGAATATGTTTAACATTTACTAGTCGCAAAAAATAAGGTTACAATGCAAATATAATATACTAATATAACTATACATTCACGTGTAAATAAACATTGATAAAAAATATGTAAAGGCATGTAATAAGAATATAAATATAATATTATTTTGTTTTACTTTTGATTCTTGGATGGAATTTTAATTTTAGATTAAAATGTTCAGAATCCAAAATTCTTCACAGAAAAAAGCAAACTAGTGTCTCATCAAACATTTGCATTAGTTTATGAAACCACTGGATGGCGACAAAGTTGCGCTTTACTTCTGATGCAACTAATATATTCGTCTATTCTGCTTAATCGATCGATACAAGAAAATCAGATGGCAAAAAAAAAATGTGTAGTTTCACAGATCATGACTAACTTAACCCTAAATTATAAGAGTCTGAATGTTCACTAAAGAAATATTATGGACAAAAATAATCAGAAAATATCAAAAATGTAGGAAGAAATTATACTTTTTATTTTTATTTGTTTTTTTTATATTCTAATGCAAACAGTCTTCACTTCATAAAACAAATACACTGATAAAAATAATAATAATAAAAGAGTCTATTAAATAAATGAGTACATGGAACTAACTGTTCAGCTAAAACCACCCTCTGGGCCTTTCATTTATTGTTTTGACATAAAAGAGCTACACGCAGAACAATCTAACGGCCCTAGAGCTATATTGTCAACTCTTTTATTTTTGTTTTCATTGAAAAACTGCCCTTATGTCACTGCAGATGATGCTGCGGTAGATCTTTCTGAAACGATGACATCATCCCCCTGGCCTTGGCAGTGGAGCCGAACACACGAAACACACTCCATTTTGGCTCCACTCCAGAGTGAAACCTAATATTCCACCCCTGATATTCTTAGAGCCAACATGGCGGACCAAGGGCTACGGTTTCCTGATTGTTATTGCTTATGAAGGAAGTATGCCGTGAAGCCCTTTAACGAAAGAAATGCGCCCTCATTGGTTTCCACGGTGTTTACTGAGCGAGAGCCAATCATATGTGCCCGCTGATCCAGGTGATATCCCTCCTACCAGTATCTCCGGAGTAGGTTTATTTTGGTTTACCCCCCGCTCCTGTGCCGCCGCCATTAGAGCCAGTCACATCGGCAACAGAAATGGGAATTCCGGTGTTTAAAACCCACTAAAACCCGCTTTGATCCGAAGATCGCGGTGGTGCTTGGGGTTTCAGAGGAAGGGAGAGAAATAACATGGGTGTTCGGCCGCAGGATCGCTCTGCTGTCGCGGTAGATTGTCGGTGCTGAGCTGGATTTGGACCCGATCGGATTGGGTTTCGGTAGGACAGACGTTCGGTTTGCAGAAGGGCGAACTCGGGAACGGTAGTGTTTGCAAACTGAAGTGTGGAGGGCAAAGACAGGTAAGGGCCTTGAAATTTCTGTGGGGAAAAAAATCACTGTTACAGTATATGCAACAGGGCAAATTAATGCACCTTATTTTTTAGTTTCCTAAAATGCTCTCGTATGTTTGTTTTTTAGAAATATTTATGTATTTATTTTTAGATTTATTTGTAATTTAAGGAAGTGAAAATGTCAATGGACAGTGTACAGTCTGAGCTGAAGCAGCTGTATGTGTTTATTTACAGTGCAGATACAAACACCGGAGCTCTTTTATGGTGTTGTTGTAGTTCGGGTAAAATCGACACCTTGGTGTGGAATTCCGAAGCGAGCCGAGAATGTTTACAGTGTATCAGCGCAGAGTTCGTGCTGGATACATTTGAGCTGTGTACATTTGAACTTTATACACTGTAGCGGCGGAAATGCTTCTTACATTCCATTTCCAGCGCCCGTTATAGAAAAACTCCTCTCACCGTTATAGCCCGGTTTCCAGTCGTGTAAGAAGAGGTATGTGTCGAAACCTATTGAGATAACTAAACGGCATTTTTGCGGTGTCAAAGGCGCGTCCAGCACTTCGACAGCTCACTATCCAAACTGACAGATTATGACCTCTGAAAACATTGAATACTTGCATAAGGCAAAACCTATATTGGCTTAAATGTTTGATGTTTTTTTATATAAAATGTGAGGTATGAAAGTATAGAATCATATGGTAATACCATGGTACCGAGTGATTATCGATATCGTTTGTTTTTGAATATTAATTTGCTTGCTTGTTTGTTTTATTCCATATACAAATACACACAGACATACGCCATGTATTACCATATATACCATGGTATTCTATGACATGTCATGTAAATTCTGTGGTATGTGTATGTGAATCATTCAGTACTACGCTATTACCGTCTTTAAAACATCACTGTGCCATGTTACCACAATAGTCAGGGAATCTAGGTCATCGTGAAAAAATCATCTCTTTTTTTAAACAAATGTTAATAACTAAAATCTAGTCCAATAACAAAATGAGAGTGTAGAAATGTAGGTCAAAGGATGTGACCGTTTGCCCCAGTGAGCTGGATTCATCTCTGTCGTTGCCCACCTGTTTGGACTGTCAGGAATAATCCAGAGTCCTGAACAACTTCTGGCTTAAAAAACTTTTCAGAATAAATCTATTGTGCTTTTTTATTACAGTAGCAAATGGAAAGATTAAGATTGTTCACAAAGAGGGAGAAACGTCTGAATGAAAAGATATAATAAAGAGATTTGTTTCTGTTACTGTATAAAGACACATGGAGAAAAGCACAGAATATAGTGTACTGTCACTTATGCTGTCAGGACCCATCATGGATATTTATGCTGATTTCAATGCTGTGTTTATTTTGTGAACCCTATGTATCATTTTTAAACTGTAAGTTTTTGCCATCATTATTTTAATCAAGTACATACAAATTTATAAATAGTCAAAGTCAGTTAAAAAAGTAAACTGTAGTGCATTGATTGGTATCAGATGGTAATGCATGGTATTTTTGTATTTACCATGGTACTTAAGTGATCAACATAGTCTTATACTATGATATTTAGCTGTTTTTTTTTTAAGAAAAACTATTGTATGAAATTGTAAGTGACTGTATTACAGTGGCGTTCAAAACTTTTAAGGATTTAGGATTTTGACAATTAAAGAAAATGGTAAATGTAAAAATAGTCTGCACTATTTCTAGGTCACTAATCAGATGTAGGCAAATTTGTGACATCGACCATGTAACTCCTTTGTACAAAAGGTCCGTTGAAACACAAGATGCTCTTGGAACGTTCTCAGACCTTGCTGCATTACATGAATCATCAGGTTTGTCCTCAACTTGTGGATTAAATCAAATTATAGCAAAAGGGGACAAGCCAAATAGTGTTCTAATATTCAATCAAAGTTTTAAATTAAGTTAAAGTTTGGGGTCGGTACGATTAAAGTAAAAAGAGTAGTAGTGTGAAATATTATTACAATTTAAAATGAATATTTTCTATATTTTAATAGATTTTAAAATGTAATTTATTCCTGTGATGCACAGCTGAATTTTCAGCATCATTACTCCAGTCTTCAGTGTCACATGATCCTTCAGAAATCATTCTAATATGCTGATTTGCAGCTCAAGAAATATTTATTGTTATCATTGTTGAAAACAGTTGTGCTGCTTAATATTTTTGTGGAAACTGTGATAGTTTTTTTTTCAGCACTGATGACTGGAAAGAAAAACACTATTTAAAAAAAAACATATTTTTTTAACATTACAAATGTCTTTACTGTCACTTTTGATTAATTTAATATGTCCTTGCTGAATAAAAGTATTAATTTCTTTAACTGTTTCTTTAAAAAAAAGCATTATATTGATCATATGCTAATCTATTTTTGTGAAAAATAGAATTTGCAACAATGTAAAAGTATTGACTGTCACTTTTGATCAGTTTAATGCATCCTTGCCAGATAAAAATGTTAATTTCTTTAAAAAAAAACCTATTGACTCCAAAGTTTTAAAAACATATTTATTTTTATATATTTGTAATGAAAAATGGTAATAGTGTAGAGCAATTTTACTCTGAGACTTTTGGATCCCACTGTATATCAACTTCATTTCTGTTATCAATCCACTTAGCTCTTTTTCCCCAGCAAGAACTAAACTTTGTCTGTATCTGTGACTATTGCAGAAGAAGCTGGGTAGCTGTGACATGGTGGTGAAGCAGGTGAAGAACGGCAGGAAGGAGGAAGGAGGAGGGAGGGAGGGGGGGGAGGGGAGGGGGCGATCAGCTGCGGTGACCGGCGTGAGCGAGGATGACAGATTTTGGCTTGAAGTGGAGGCTGCGAAATGCACCTACGAGGGCAATAGTCCATGCATCAAATGCACCATGTGTCAGGCCCAAAACACAACGCACCCATCATCTTGAGAACCCTTCAAGAGCAGCTCCAGCCTGGACACGCAGCTCTGCACCACCCAGCTCATCTGCCCCGACTCCAGCTGCCCTCGGGTCCGGATACGCAGGCAGGCTGCCGAAGAACCAGCAGCAAATGGTCCTGCCACATGTGCACCTATCTGAACTGGCCCCGCGCAATCCGCTGCACGCAGTGCCTCAGTCAGAGGCAGCAGGGCTCCCAACACGCCCTGCTCAGCCCGTCGGAAGCCCCACAGACGTCGGACTCAGGGTCCAGACCTTCCCCGGTCACTTCAGACCCATGCGAGGAGTATAACGACCGGAATCGGCTCAACATGCATGCTCAGCGTTGGCCGTGTTTGGCTTGCACCTATGAGAACTGGCCAAAGAGTCTGAAGTGTGTGGTTTGCGACCACCCCAAACCCAGTAGTTCGCCCGAGGCGCCTCAGCAGGATTCGGAGGCTGAGAGCGCCACGTCTCCATCGATAGTGAACGAGCAGGAGCGGGATAACCTGAGGACAGCGGGGGGAGGGGGGGTGAGCAGGGGCAGGCAGAGGAAACTCTCTCCACCTACGTGTAAAGGGCAGGCGGAGGTGAAGATCGAGCTGGCTTCGGGAGCGGTGGGCAGCGATAACGAGCAAGAGGCGGACTTTAAAAAACTCAAACAGATCCGGAACAGGATGCGGAGAAGCGACTGGCTCTTCCTGAACGCCTGCGCTGGTGAGAAATCAACCCCATTAGTGCCAGATACAGTTTCCCCAAAACGTATTTGGACACTTAAAACGCATTTTGAAAATGTCATTGCATTAGATTGAGTGTCTTTATCTGCACTTGGATGCTGCAGGAGATTTTCTCCTCACTAACTTCACATCAGTTTTGCTTAATGTCTTTTAGTCAGCTGGTGTTTTGGTGATTTGTAGTAGCAGATTGTAGTTTATCATTATTAACTAAGAATATGTTCAGATACTTTCAAATTGATTATATATAATGTTAAACCTAACAAACAGCTTTATATGAATTGTTTTGCTTCACACACTACCGTTCAAATGTTTGGGGTTGGTAAGATGCTTTTGTTGTTTTTTTTAAAGAAATCTCTTCTCCTCACCAAGGCTGCATTTGTTTGATCAGAAATATAGTAAGAAGAGTAATATTGTGAATTACTACAATTTAATATAACTGTTTTCTATTGTAACATATTTTATAATGTAATTTATTCCTGTGTTGCAAAGCTGAATTTTCAGCATCATTACTCCAGTCTTCAGTGTCACATGATCCTTCAGAAATCATTCTAATATGCTGATTTGCTGCTTAAGAAACATTTCTTATTATTTTCAAAGTTGAAAACAGTTGTGCTGCTGCTTTTTTTTTCTTTTTTTTTTTGAGACAATATGATACTTTTTTCAGGATTTTTAAATAGAAAGTTCAAAAGAACAGCATTTATTTGAAATCTTTCGTAACATTATAAATGTTTACTGTTACTTTTGGTCAATTTAATGTGCCCTTGCTGAATAAAAGTGTTAATTTACTTCAAAAAGAAATCAAACCCCAAAACCTTTGAACAGTAGTGCACACATACCTCATTTTTTATAAAAATAAATATCACACATTTCTTAAATGCATTAAAATTATGGTAACACTTTACAGCAAGATGGAATTTCTGAACAATAATCCAGTAGCTAACATGAAACTAACAATGAGTAATATATTATTACAGCATTTAAAAGTATTTTTCAGTGTTAAATATAGTTAATTGTTGACCTTGTTATGAAGTGTAAATTATCAGTTGTGACTTTGAGTGTACACATCATTTTTGGAACTTCTGTACAATATCTACTCTCTTTGGCTCACTGTTTGATTGGCATGTTTTACCGTGGTGTGAAGCTTAAATTCAAAGCTGAATCTTTTGATATCAGCTGGTATCAAACCTTTATTTTTATCACTAAGCCGGTGGGAGATGGTTTGCATGTGCATGGTTTGATGCAAACTGACAGATTTTGTCTCGTGGGCTCTGCCACTAGGGAACGCTTCTGTTAGCAATCTGATTTCCTGCGTCAGAGTATGAAATCATTGATCTCTAAAGCAGCGTCATTGTCTTCTGGGAAATACCTATAGCTCCTATAGGTCTGATGGGAATTGAATCTGAAATTTATACTGCAGCTTCAAAGAGTTGTGAAAGAGGAAGTCAGCCCACTCATATGTAATGCATACTTTCATCAGGCATAGTGGAGGGGGATCTGGCTGCTGTGGAGGCGTACAAGTCATCCGGCGGTGATATCGCACGTCAGCTGACCGCAGACGAGGTGCGGATTCTCAACCGTCCGTCTGCGTTCGATGGTGGTTTTACTCTGGTGCATCTGGCCATCCGCTTCCAAAGACAGGACATGCTCGCAGTGCTGCTCGCAGAGGTCAGGCTTTTTACATGCATAAATGGAGAGAATTTGTCTCACATTGTGATATTGTTAAATTATTATCTGTTTGTGAATGTATTTCAGGTGTCTCAGCAGACGGCAAAGTGTATACCGGCTCTGGTGTGTCCTGAGTTAACAGAACAGATCCGCAGAGAGGTGGCAGCAGCACTTCACAGGCGTAAAGGAGAGTTTCCCTGTTACTTCTTCACTGACCTCGTCACCTTCACATTACCAGCAGGTGATCACCCTCAAAGTTTTCCCTTCTAGTGCAGGATCTCACGCATTTAGACCACAGGAGTCACTTATTCCAAGACTTATTCCAAGTGGGCCGATTGTCTGTGGTATTTCAACCAGGGTTATTATAGTTAACTAAAACCATAAAACAATTGCTGTTTTGCTTGAAATAAAATAAAATAAATGAATGCTAATGATAACCCTGATTTGAACTTCTACCTTAAAATCCACTTATAATGATAATCGAGGTTTCCTGCTAACAAAAACATTGCCATTTAGTTTTGCATTATTTAGGGATATAACAGATAAATAAAAGTATAGTGAAATATGAGCATAAATGCATAAAAGGCATGAAATACATGAATTTTTACATGTAGAATGTAATGTGAATACCACATATCTTAAAATGTAAAACATCATGAAATATGAAGTGAAATACACCTTGACATAAAATGTAACAGACAACATAAATCAGTGTATCATGAAATAAATGTTGCATGCAATAAATATTAGCATAATGAAAACCAGTGCTGTTTTAGTAGCACTGAGATACTATAATATTTTTTAA
Source organism: Tor tambroides (assembly GCA_021397915.2). Lineage (NCBI taxonomy): Eukaryota > Metazoa > Chordata > Actinopteri > Cypriniformes > Cyprinidae > Tor > Tor tambroides. The sequence goes on from JAFVLL020038850.1 coordinate 57,220, forward strand.
TTAATATTTTGAATTAGTTTAATATTTTCATTTTAATTTAGGTTAAAGTTGTCATTTTTATTAGTTTTAGTTTTTTTAGTAATTTAATTTTATTAATTAATATTTAGATTTTTTTAAATTAATTTTTAATTCAGTTTTAGTTTGTTATTTTAGTACTTCATGTTAAACTAAATTAGAAAAAAATATTTCATTTTATTTCAGTTGAAGTTTATTTTATTTCAAGTAATGAATATTTTATATGGTTTTAGTTAACTATAATAACCCTCATGAAAGTGTGTACAAATAAATAAATAGGCTGTGAAATATATTAAAAGTGACCTGAAATATGACATGATATATGCCTTGAAATGAAAACTGTGTAAAACTGAAAGAAAAATCCATACTATATCTAATTTAACAGATAGTAGGGGTTTCACTGCAGAGATTTTCATTTTGTTTTCCTTTTGAAGATATTGAAGACCTTCCCCCAAATGTTCAAGAAAAACTGTTCGATGAGGTCCTGGATCGAGATGTACAAAAAGGTGAAGTGACTTTTTTAGCATTTATTTTATACTTTAAATCAGAAAATAAGGGGCAGCACATTAAAAAATTGAGTTCCTCAACTAGTTTTACTTCAGGACCATGGATGTTCTGATTGTAAACTGTGGTAGGCACAATATTGGCCTTGTTTGCAAGTAAACCTGTATTTAATGCATAGGGGTTGTATTTTCTTTTACTTTGCATAATAGTGTTCTTAGTTTTTGAAAATGTCACTCAGCCTGTCCACGTTGATATCTAATATAACTAGCTTCTGCCAAGTTAACTGTAAAATTGTGCCAAGTTTGGAGGCCTTTGAAATCAGCATTAAAAGATATGAGAGGCATTTTGTCCCAGCTTTTAAAAATTAATCAGTCTATTTGATTTTGCTGTCCCAATTATACAGTTAGTTGAATTTTATTATTTGCATCTAGTATCAGAACAAGCCCACGGCCTGTTTTTGGGTCGTGACCCACCAGTTGAGAAGAATCTGATCTAGAAAATGCCTTAGCTGGTCTATTTCTGTTGCATCCCTGAAGAGCAGCATGCAGCAAGCAGTAACAAAATTTATCACTATCAAAGAAACGCATTGAGAAACTGCTTTATTCTGGTGTTCAGAGCTGGAAGAGGAGTCTCCCATCATTAACTGGTCTCTGGAGCTGGGCACGCGTCTGGACAGCCGGCTGTATGCTCTGTGGAACCGAACCGCTGGAGATTGCCTTCTGGATTCAGTGTTACAGGCCACGTGGGGGATTTATGACAAAGACTCTGTCCTGAGAAAAAGCCTCAATGATAGCTTACACGACTGCTCTCACTGGTAAGACTGGAAATTAGTAGAATAACACGTGTGTGTGTGTATGTATATATATATATATATATATATATATATATATATATTTATCCAATTTGTTATTTTAGTACATCAAGTTAATCTAAATAAGAAATGCTGCCTTGGCAACTAGCCGAAATAAGATATATATTTTTAAATATTTTATTTAATTAAAGTTTATTTCAATTAATGAAAGATTTTTACAGGGTTTCTACAGGTCTTAAAAAGGTCTTAAGAAATCTTAATTTTTGATTCTTAATGTTTTCCCAAATTAAGGCCTTAAAAGGCTTAAATTGGAGCAGAAAGCCTTAAATTCATAAAGACATCACATGACATTACATGTTGCATGTACTACAAAAAAATTTATATCTTCTTCAGTATTTTTAATTTGTCTTGCGATACAAATATAAAAACATCCTTAAATTAAGATGCATTTACTTGAGATGCAGTTTGAACATATGAAGTCTTGTTTTCTGAGAAATTTAACCAAATTAAATGAGTTAATGCTTAAAAGAAAAGAACAAGTATCTGTCAATGGGGTAAGAACACTTGTTTTTCATTAGAAATAAGTTGATTCGCATGAGGCAATTGGTAGATATTTGTTCTTGTTGTAATCATAAACTCACTTCATTTTCCACAATTTATCAGAAAACAAGACTTCTTATTTTATCTAATTTTACTTCTCAAGCTCTCAAGAATCTTTAGACATTATGTACAGAAAAAGTTATTTCCATATTCTAATGTTTTGTAAATTTTTTTTGTAAAATGAATTTAAATGTAATGGAGATCTGGTGGAAATTATATTTTCAAAATTGGAAGTATAGCTAATACAAGGCATTTCCATTCGATTTATTTGTTAAATTGGTCTTAAAAAGTCTTAAATTTACCTTCATAAAACCTGCAGAAACCCTGTTTTAGTTAACTGTAATAACCCTGGTTAAAATGAACTACAAAGAACACCTTAGTATTGTTTTGCAAGAGCGGCACTACACGTTTTCTTAAGCAAATCTAGTCATCGTAATCTTTGCTTAATTGCATCTGAGTTTATTTACATCAGTGTAATTGCATCTGTGGATTTGATCACAGATATAATGTGTGTGTTTTCCAGGTTCTACACGCGCTGGAAAGAGTGGGAGTCCTGGTATTCCCAAAGCTTTGGTTTGCATTTCTCTCTGCGGGAGGAGCAGTGGCAGGAGGACTGGGCCTTTATACTGTCATTAGCCAGTCAGGTAAGCAACCAGATGAGAAAGCATTCATATTTCACCACCTACTGAGATACCTTCAGTTGAGTCATACAGAAACACACATGCAGACACACATCCCACCCGAGAGGATGAGGGCTGAACAGATGTCTGAGCAATGAGCACTTTTTATAGCACTGTTTCCATTAGTTGGTTGTTTCCATACAGATCTATGGAAGATTTTGACAGTTTCATTGCGCATAACGTCAACATGGCATCAAAAGTGACTATATTTACTTTCAGAATACACATTATTGTGAATGATTCATCAGTGCGTGTTATTCCAAAGAAACAAAATGTTTTTCTTCATATGCTTTCATCAAGATGTAACCATTTACTCCAACTCTAAACACTTTTCCTTTTTGGCTGCTTTGAATGGATCACTAAATATCAATTATGTCAAATTATGACAGTAAAATGAGTTGCATATGCTGTTTCATGTTGATTTTGAAATATTCAGATGAGTTTGGGAAACACAGCATTGAGGTTTTTCCCTAGTAAAACAAACAAGTTGTTTTAACATTTTATTGTGGTTCTCTTGCTCTCTCTCTCTGTATTTTTGTATCGTCTTCCTGCAGCCGGGTGCGAGTTTAGAGCAGACGCACGTGTTTGTCTTGGCACACATCCTTCGGAGGCCTATCATAGTGTACGGTGTGAAATATTACAAGAGCTTCAGAGGAGAGACGCTGGGATACACGCGCTTTCAGGGTGAGCTGTGTTTTAGTGCGCTATACTAGTGTGTAGATATTTCAATTTCATCTGGACTGGAGTAATGATGCTGAAAATTCAGCTTTGGGTCATAGGAATAAATTACATTTGAGAATATATTCAAACAGAAAACAGCTTTTAAAAATTGCAATAATCAAAATTTAAATGTTTAATCAAATAAATGCTGCTTTAAAAAAAAAAACATCTTACCAATCCCAAACTTTTGTGCGGTAGTGTTTATATATAAATTCAAATGTTATATATAATTTATATATTTATATATAAGGTTTTTATACAAAGAAGGTTAACTCAAAAATATACCTAGAACAGAAAATGTTTTATCTATTAGCAAGGCTGTTTTACACTTCTCTAAATTGCAAAAATAGGTGCAGTTGTCAGATACAAAAAATCTAAATCTAAAAAGTCAACAAATGGCCAAATCTCTTCTGAATAGTTCACTTGGCTGAGGTGTTGATTTAATTATAAAGAGCTTGTCACTGCACATATCTGACGATTATATTCATTTTATCAGTATTTACAGTGATGATTAGTGTAAGCACATTAGCATTATTCTCTCTGCTGCTTGGCCACGTCAACTAAGAAATGTGTGATCTATTATATCTGCCGCTGACAGGCTGTTATTGCTACTATAATGACGAAACAGCCAGCAGAAGCAATCCATATATCTCTGTCAACACTCTGCTGACTTCAAACACAGTGTTGGTTTTTGGAGTCAGTCACACAGAGTTTCTGTGATGACTGTTTGCTTTGGCTGTTATCTTGTAGGTGTATACCTGCCTCTGTTATGGGAGCAGAGTTTCTGCTGGAAGAGCCCTATTGCCCTGGGTTATACGCGCGGACACTTTTCCGCCTTGGTTGCCATGGAGAACGATGGCTACGATAATCGAGGCGCAGGCGCCAACTTGAACACAGATGATGATGTCACGGTCACTTTCCTGCCGCTGGTTGACAGCGAACGAAAGCTGTTGCACATTCACTTTCTGTCAGCACAAGAGGTGAGAACAGCTCTGCTGACACCAAAACACTCTGTAGAGCATGAATATTTATGAGGGTTTAAGGCCTGTTTACACTACATTTGAGCTTTTAGTGTGGAAAAAATATACAAAAAGAGAGGGGTTTTTTTATTTTGTGTGGACGCTACGTTGTTTCAAGTAGGGATAACTGCAGGCTGGAGCAATGGGCGTGGAGAAAGGTCTTAATGATTGGTCAAAGCTGTCTGTCAGGGTGTGGGGTAGGGTTAGGGGTAGTTTTTGTTGTACTGATTCACCTTTCAGAACGCCTCCTTTCAGCACGCCCATTGCTCCAGGCTGCAGCTACCCCCGTCTCGGTTGTTTTGTAGCAGTTTTTTTATTTCTATTTAAAGTGCCCCTATTATGGATTTTTGAAAATTAGCTTTCATGCAGTGTGTAACAAAGCTCTAAGTGAATGAAAACATCCTGCAAAGTTTTAAATCTGAAAGTGCATCGTGTATAAAGTTATTGTCTCTCAAAAGAAAGAGTGGACTCTGAATCATTGAAACGAGTCGTTTTTAAAACGAATCTCAAGCCGTTTCATGTTGACGTCAAAATGAAATATTAGCATATGGCCCGCCCACCTGTTGCGCGCGCAGACCTGGGAAAACCTGATTTTCGCGTTGGTCTGAATGAAAATACAAATTCATTCTTTGCCACTAGGTCCCGCATTTGGAGCGGTAAAAGCTCACAAACACAGCTTTAAATGAAATCGACCAATCAAAGGAGGGGTTTGGAAAAATGAATCGTTGAACGAATCGTTTGGGAGTCGTTGAGCAAATAAGGTAAAAATGAATGCATATTATAAGAAAATAAGTGTTTTTTGACCTTGCATGCATGTCAACCTGTTGTTGGGGACTCCCAAAACCAAAATATGAACCTTTCATAACCCATAATAGGGGCACTTTAAGGCAAGACATCACAGGTGAATAAGGTAAAACATTTAACTAACAGATACCTTCCCTAGCTGATTAATTATAATACATTAAGACAATTGTTTTGCATTTCAAGTTTTCTAAAATGTTGTTTAAATATGCAAATGATGCATTAACTAATTATGTGCTAATTTGCATACATTTCCAAAACAGAAATCTGAATTTTTGATAAAGCCAAAATTCTTGTTTCATTTTGTTGACATATTAAAGTTTTTTTTTTTTTTTTTTTTTTTTTTTAGAGAGGGGATATTTTGGATATCTCTTTTTATTACTCCATAAATCAGAAAATACTGTCAACAGCCAGAAAAAAAAAAAACATTTTCACCATGTTTTAGGAATAAAATGTTATATAAATCATGTGAATGATATATAAGCAAACCTTCTGTAAAAATCTTCAGAATATAGATAAAAAAATAAACTGTAATGTTTGGTGTGTGTTAGTGCTACTAACATTCAGATTTCAGAAAACGTTTGAGAAATAAAGAAAACAGTTACTGCAGTTAATGAAAACTAAATTTAAAACTAAAACCATACGAAAAAAACATACTTTACTTTAAATAAACTTTAACTGGAATAAAACAAACTTTTTTATATTTAAACCAGTTGGGCAACATTTCTTATTTTAATTTAGTGTAACTTGATGTACTAAAATAACTAAAACTGAAATAAAAATTAATATAAACTATATGGACACATTAAAAAAGCGACAGTACTTTACAATAAGGTTCCATTTAACTATATTTAATGCATTAACTAACATTAACTAACGATGAACAATACGTTTGTTACAGTATTAATTCATCTTAGTTAACGTTAGTTATTAAAAATACAACTGTTCATTGTTAGTCCATGTTAGCTCAGGTCCATTAAATAACATTAACAGATACAACTTTTGGTTTTAACAATATATTCGTAAATGCTGGAATCAATATTAGCTAAGATTAATAAATGCTTTAAAATGTATTTATTCTTTTTCATTGTTAGTTTGTTAACTTATGTAGTTAACTAATGTTAACAAATGGAACCTTCTTGTGAAGTGTTACCAAAAAAAACTACTTAAAATGACAAAAATGCACAACAAAAATACTAAAACTAAAAATGATCATGTAAAATTTAAAAAAAAAACTTATTCAAAATATTAATAAAAACTATAATAGTACCTAAGTGAAACTAAAATAGCACTGATTGTAATTGAAATCTACAGAGGCAAAAGTGTAATAAAATAAACACTTAAATGTGTATTTTGGATGTTTTTTTTTTCCACTAGTCCGCAAAGTACCCCAAAATCTCAAAACTGACCAGTGCATGAATAAACAATGGTGTCGCCTGTAGTGTCTTGCCTTAATCATTAAAAAAATAGGATGTGAAACAATTCATTCTAGTATCTAAATGTTTTTTTTTTTTTAAATGCTGAAAGTTCATGCTCTTTTGTGGCAAAAAATATTTTTAATTTTAGGGTACATTTACACAACAACAATGTACTAAAAATGGAAACGTTTTACCTTTGCATTTTTGAAAAGTTTCATGTACAGGTGACAATGTTGTCAAAACGGATACGTAAAAAACAACTAAAAACGCAGTATTATGCATGCCAGGCCAGTTGTTGGCGATGTCACTTTGTAAAGAAACACTATGGGCCTGCTACCTATAGCCTGAACAAGTAATTGTTTTCAAAAACTTGCACTTTGATACACGTTTTCAAATGCTGTCGTCATGTAAATGACAAAACGTTTTCAGTTTTTAGTTGAAAATGGTGTCATATATAAACGTACCCTTAATTAGTTTAACTGTTTTGATGAGTGCTTTGCCGTATCGAATGGAAAATCCATGTTTTTGGAAGCTGTTGTTGATATACCTTGACGTGTTCTCTGATTGGTTACTGTGCGTGTCCGTCAGATGGGGACGGAGGAGCAGCAGGAGCGGATGCTGCGGCAGTGGATGGACTGCTGTGTTACGGAGGGCGGGGTTTTGGTGGCCATGCAGAAGAGCTCCAGGAGGCGGAACCACCCGCTTGTCACTCAAATGGTGGAGAAGTGGCTGGACGGTTACCGGCAGCTTGCCGCTTGTCCAACTCTCTCTGACGGAGAGGAGGAAGAGGAGGACGAAGACGAGTGAAGAACAGTCGGCGTTACTTGACACTACAACACGGCCCTCTTGCGTTCCCCGACACACAGAAACACAGAAACACACACCTCTAGCCCCGACCGAACGACAAACCCGAGCTTTCCTTTTTGGTTTTTGTCCCTAATACGACAATTAACTTGGGTTTGTTGCAAAATAAAGGAATGCAATCATGATTGTATTTGTCTTTAAAGAGTATGTTCTTTGCTTTTGTTTGTTGTTTTTAATTTGCTGTTGCAATGCTTGTAGTGATTTAAGGAAAAGAGAAAGGAATAGGAGAGAAAAAGATATTTAAATAGGTAAACTGCAGCAATTTAAGCACCCTTTTTAAAACGTCCAGTTCAGTTTGTAACTGGCGCAGATGTCTATTTCTATTTGTGTAGCGTGACTAGACTGAGATTACTAAAACAATTCACTACACGCGTTTGAAAAATGAGCATTATCTACGAATCGCACGTATGACTGTCTCGATTGCTTTTCTAAATAAAGCCGTCGTTACGAGGAGAACGCAAGTGGACATTTTAACTCGATTTCTAACAGATTTTCTGTATTTATCTGAATAATAGTTTGTGAGCCATAGAAATGAATGCTTTTCCACTCGCCTTGTCGTCTCTTGTCGTCCCATCTTTGAGCTGCACTGCAAACGTGAACGCTGCAAAGAAAAAGAGGCATGTGTCAGTTTACTGTGTCCATTGGATGAGATTTCATGCCCTTTTTGCAAGGGAACATTATTTCAGCTCTTCTTTCAATGTGGTCCGTTCACTCTTTCAGTTGTGTATTTGTGTGTCGTTTGTCTTTTGGAAAATGTCTTTTTTTCCACTCGGTTTCCAAGCCTCCGTCATCACATTCAAAGACTTGATGTAGACCAAAGTGAACATTACAAGAAATCTGTGGAGTGTTTTTGCAGTGCTGATATAATCGGTTAACTGGCTTTGTTTTCCCCGTTTTCATCTCATCACCTCCTGTATTTGTGTCCGGTCCTTCTCACATCTCACTTCCTCGTGTTTTATTTGCTTTTTTAAATTATGTGATGGTTCTGCTACACTATGGTATATTTGATATATAAGGTGGAGACCAAACTTGGTGATATTGAAGACCTAAGTGTTTTGAATGTCCAACTATGAAACTATTATAAAACTTCGAAACAAAACAAAACGTGTGATTTCCTACATACAAACTACACATGCTTATATGAGAAATGCTCACTGCTTTATGTAAGGATGTTGCAAAAGCAAATTCATTGCTATTCTTTATTATGCTGAACACAAAAGAAGTTATTTTGAAGAATGTGGGTAACCAAACAGCTACTAGCCCCCACTGACTTCCTAAGTATGGAGAAATAAAATTCTATGGAAGTCCATGGGAACCAGCAACTGTTTGATTATCAAAATTCTTCAAAGTATCTTCTTTTGTGTTACACCATATTTTATTTTATTTTTTCCTCAATTTTCATTTTTGGATGAACTATCCCTTTAAGAGAAACAGTTCATTATGTTGAACAGTTTTCAACATATAAATGTTATTATCCCTAAATATGCAAATATGAACAGTAATCCAGGTTTTAATAATTTACAGTGTGAAATCTCAAAACCTGACAACTATTTTTTAATTACTAACCCAGGGAAATTTCTACACAGTGTGAAACAGGATAATCCTGTAAACATTTAAACTGTGGCTGTAATTAAACCTGTCTTCTGACAGATTTTTCCACACATAATGAAGACAACAGGTGTTAAGTAAAACTATAATGAATATGTAATATATAGTATATACTTAGTAAAATGCTCCTCTGTTGTTTGTTGTTGTTTTTTTCTAGCTAATTAACGAGCTATGGACATTACATTGCTTTCCTGAGGTAAATGTAAAGTTGCATGACAGTTGATTAGAAGCTGGTTTATTGGCGTCTTTCCGCGGCTGAAACACTGATTAAGCGATTACATGAGACATGATACATTTCATAAAGCTGTATTGTTTCTTTCAGCATACTTTTGATGCTGTCATTTTTATTTCGCGTAATTAGTAAAGAGGAAGAGATGATTCTCACGTTACATTTAATAGCGTCAAAACAACGACAGTTGTTTAGATTTCGTTATAAAATCGACAAAATTTGAAAGCTTAGAATTTGTTTCTTATAAAAGTTAAAGAAACAAGCTTATTGCAGTTATTGGGTGCCAGGCGCTATAGTGTTTAGTGAAGTTTTGTTTACGCATCACTGAAAAAAGGCACAAACTATAAAACATCATATATTATCAAAATGAAAGTATATTAAAAACTGAAAATCTATTATTTTCAGCTCTTGCGTCTACACAGCTGACATGCTTACCTGTAGTAACTTCCTTGTATGTTGTGTAATGACACCATCAAAACGCGCCATCGGAAAAGCGCTAATTAAACTGTCAAGGTTACGGCCAATTATTTCGACCCTCCAAAACTATTTCGGCTCAAACTGAAAATTAATTTTTGGCCTCCGAAATTTAAGTTCATCACTAGAAAACAGGTCTGAAACATTCCACAAAATAGTAATCCCAAACCAATGGCAGGTAGATCTCACCCTTTAATCATCAGAGAATTAAGGAAAGGCTCAGAGAATCTCAGTGAACTGAAATATTTAATTGTCACTGAGCACAAATGAATAACAGAGGATTAAGTCAGGAAGCAGAGTTAATATATGTATATAACACAACAAAACAAAAAAAAAGGTGTAAGACTGTATAATGCCATGTTAAAGGTAGAGCCCCTCCGGTGTCCCCTCCTGCTTCTTGTACAGGACGTTCTCTTTAGACTTCTTGAAGTCTTCATTAGTAACTTTCATTCTCCGTTCCCTCAGAGCCATCAGCCCTGCTTCTGTGCAAATGGCCTGGAAGAAAACACATAAAATCACTATTAATTACAACAGAGTGCATATACAAATTTGTTCACAATCCTTGCTGGCCTTTGTTCATGTTGTAGTTCATATTTTAGGCACTAAAGGGACAGTCCAGCCAAAAATGAAAAGAATTCCATTGTTTTCTCACCCTAATGTTGCTCTAAACTTTCTTCAGTGCAACATAAATGAAGATATTTTGAAGAATGTTGGTAACCAAACAGCTTTGTTTCCTATTGACTTCTATTGTATGGACAAAAAATACAATGGAAATCAATGGGAAGCAAAACTATTTGTTCTCCAACAATCTTCGTCATACAGGTTTGAACAACATTAGGGTGAATAAATGATGGCAGAATGTTCTTTTTTGGGTGGACTATCCATTTAAACCTAAATTAAAAATTTCAATTAGACAAGGTCAAATGAACCACATCAACTTGTTCTGCAAGACACTGTTTTTCTGTGTAATCAAATTGCATAAGATTACGTTAATTAAACAGGCCTTTGATGCTACCTTGATGTCAGCACCGGAGAGGTCGTCTTTAGCCAGGATGAGGTCATCCAAAGTCACATCATCCGCTACCGTCATCCTGCTGGTGTGGATCTGAAAGATCCTGCGCTTGGTCTTCTCATCAGGCAGTGGGAACTCAATCTTACGATCGATTCTACCTGTGGAATCACACAAAGGGAACACCTAATTTTAGTCTACAATGTATGAAATGTAATTATGTACCCTTTAAAACAAAGGAAACTCTCACTCATGTTCATGACATCAGACATTTTGCCACTTTGATTCAATTAGCATGTGAAACCCACACCAGAAATAAACATGGTAAGCTGACTAATTGACCTGGTCTAATGAGAGCTGGGTCAAGTGTCTCTATCCTATTAGTAGCCATGATGACTTTAACATCTCCGCGGGAGTCAAATCCATCCAACTGGTTTAGCAGCTCCAGCATTGTTCTCTGGATCTCACGCTCTCCTCCTGAATTAGATTCATACCTGCAGAGAAACAACAGCCAAATGTCAGAGTTTATCACTGTTTATAATAAAAACAATCCAGTCTGTACCCGATATACACCTGGGGCCACACATAAATGTTATTTTTTTTATGGTAGAATTATATATCGCATAACATACATAGCATATAATCTACCAACAGCTTTGTCTATTTTTTTTTGTGAACTATTTGTGAATAATAAGTGTATTTAATGTGTAAATTAAAAAATGCACACATTTAAACATTTAGAATTTTTAGTTTGTTCTATAACTATATACATATATATTCTTTTATTCATACATATATATATATATAGTACTTTTATTAAGCAAGGATGTATTAAATGGATCAAAAGTGACAGGAAAGACATTTACATAAAAGATTTCAACAGTAAAGACATTGATAATTATAGGAAATGTTTTTTGAGCTGTACATCAGCACATCAGAATGATTTCTGAAGCATCATGTGACACTGAAGAATGGAGTAATGATGCTGAAAATTCAGCTTTGCATCACAGGATAAATTACATTTGATAATATATTAAAATAGAAAACAGTGACTAAACATTGTAATAATATTTCATAATATTTCTGTCTTTACTGTATTTTTGATCAAACAAATGCAGCCTTGGTGAGCAAAACCCTTCATATTCACCTCTTTGTGCCAATAGCATCAATCTCGTCTATGAAGACAATGGATGGCGCGTGTTCCTCAGCTACTCTGAAGAGCTCTCGCACCAGTTTGGGACCATCACCCAGGTACTTCTGAATAAGCTCTGAGCCCACCACCCTCAGGAAGGTGGCAGATGTCTGGTTCGCCACCGCCTTCGCCAGAAGAGTCTTGCCTGCACACCAGGAATACAGAACATCAATGCAAAACTTATGCTAAGAAAAAGATCACATACAGATGCAAATCTGACTGAATAATCAGACTGACCTGTTCCCGGTGCACCGTACAGAATGACCCCTTTAGGCGGCTTTATTCCCATCTCTTCATAATACTCTGGATGTGTGAGGGGAAGCTCCACAGACTCCTAAATGAAGAAATGCACAAGGTCAAACATGCCTTGCAATTCATTTTTATTTCACATTATTTTCTGATTCATGCTCCTGGTTTTCTTGTGCGTGATTCATCAGTGCATGTTATTGCACAGAGGAAAATATTAAGAAAAACACATTTCATCAAAATGTATTAACTGCATCTACTTCTGAAATGACTTTTAATTCAAAAGCTCAAGGCCATGTAGACACAGAAAAACTGACAAGAGGAAATAAAATCATATTTAAATAAACAAATTAATATAATGAATATTTTTATAAACCAATCAAAATGTTTTTAGCCACTTTAAAATGAAATTAATTTTACGGTGACTGATCTGTTACCTTGATCTCTTGAATCTGGTTGTCTAGACCTCCGATGTCTGCGTACGTCTCCTGTGGGGCTTTCTCTACTTTCATTACAGTCACCAGAGGGTCTGTGTCATCCATCAGCACCCCGATTACTGCATGAACCTGCAAACATTTACATAAGTTAATAACAAAACATAATTTATATTTAATACATACTATAATACATAACTTAATTTAATAACGTTATTATTGACAACTCTAATCAAAACATTCAAAACTCAGGAATCAAACTAACTTCTGTATTTAAACAAAGTCAAGTAAATGAGTCAATATTCATGTCTATTTATCTACCAGTTTAATTGTTAAATTATTTTCAAGACTTACTAACCTTGTGGTTCAGTAACACCGAGCAGCCGGGCTCAAGAAGGTCTTTATCCACAAATGACAGAATACTGACATAATGTTCAGAGCCCACTGATGTCGACACAATGGCGTGATTATCGTCAATGATCTCCTCCAAAGTTCCCACAGACATGGGTGTCCCTCTGAGATCGTCCACTTTAGATCGCTCCTCCTATACAAAAACATGATGATAAGGGATGGGCTTAATTTTGATCTAGTTTTGTATTTCTCGATTTAATATCTTTCATTGAATATTTTTATTCTATAATGCCAAATTATGATTCTTTTGTTTAAAAAACAGTAATAATTATACAAATGAAAAAAAAAAATGTTTTATATATATATATATATATATATATATATATATATATATATATATATATATATGTATGTGTGTGTGTGTGTGACCCTGAACCACAAAACCAGTCTTAAGTCGCTGGGGTATATTTGTAGCAATAGCCAAAAATAAAATGGGTCAAAATTATTGATTTTTCTTTTATGCCAAAAATCATTAGGATATTGAGTAAAGATCATGTTCCATGAAGATATTTTGTAAATTTCCTACTGTAAATGTATCAAAACCTAATTTTTGATTAGTAATATGCATTGCTAAGAACTTCATTTGGACAACTTTAAAGGCGATTTTCTCAATATTTAGATTTTTTTGCACCCTCAGATTCCAGATTTTCAAATAGTTGTATCTCGGCCAAATATTGTCCTATCATAACAAACCATACATCAATGGAAAGCTTATTTATTCAACTTTCAGATGATATATAAATCTCAATTTTTAAAAATTGACACTTATGACTGGTTTTGTGGTCCAGGGTCACATATAATATAAAAGAGACACAATAATACCTCCTGTTTCTCCTCCAGGGGTTTCATCTGTTCCTGGTTCCTGATGAACTCCTCCTCCATCAGCAGATAGTCTTTAATTCTCTCTTGTTTGAGGAGTTTCAGTCTGCACTGTGTGTGTGGAGTGACTGAGGAAGGAAGCAACAATAACAGCTCATGCTTTTATGGATCACTACTATCTATGTAACAGCCTCTCGACTGGTTTGGTTAAGGTGTAATGATGTTTATTTTACCCAGAGGGAGCTTGCTAGCAGCATCTGGTCCCTTCACTTTCTTCTTCTTTTTCCCAACTCTTGTGGGAATGGGAGGCTCGTATTTCTTTTTCTTATCCTGAAATTCAATGCACAGAAATAAATAATCAGTTGGAAATGTGTCCATTTTAACTGCTAAATTTCTCCAAGATGAAGCTCTTCAGACATGTTCATGTTTATTTTTTATATTACTTAATAGTAGTGAGTTTTGTGTGTGTGTGTTTGTGTAAAATAAATACTTGCCTTGTCATCTTTCTTCCCTCCACCAGGTCCTTGTCCTCCACTCTGACTTTGACCCTGTAAATTAAAAACATTCATTTAACCTGATGTTTTGATGATGTCTATCACCTACACTGACTTATGAAATGATTATATTTTGTATTTTGCTTCATGTTTCATGAATTTATGACACATTAATTTAATAAGATGATAGATAGATAGATAGATAGATAGATAGACATTCACATTGTATTTGTTTATATATATATATATATATATATATATACACACATATAAACAAACTACTGTTCAAAAGTTTTAGATCAGTAAGACTTTTTAAAAGAAGTCTCTTATGCTCATCAAGGCTGCATTTATTTGATCAAAAATACTGGAAAAAAAACAGTAATCTTGCAAAATGTTATTACAAAATAAAATAATGGTTTCTATTTTAATATACTTTAAAGTATAATTTATTTCTGTGATTCAAAGCTGAATTTCCATCAGCCATTACTCCAGACTAAAGTGTCTTCAGAAATCATTGTAATATGCTGATTTATTATCAGTGCTGGAAACTGTTGAGCTGCTTAATGTTTTTTTGGAACCTGTGATACTTTTTTTCAGGATTCTTTGATCAATAAAAAGTTAAAAAGAAGAGCATTTATTTATAATAGAATCTTTTCTAACAATATACACTACCGTTCAAAAGTTTGGGGTCAGTAAATTTTTATTCTTTCTTTTTTTGAAAGAAAATAAACCTTTTATTCAGCAAGGATGTGTTAAATTGATAAGAAGTGATAGCAAAGATTTATATTATTAGAAAAGATTTATTTTTTTAATAAATGCTGTTCTTTTTAACTTTTTATTCATCAAATAATCCTGAAAAAAGTATTGCAGTTTCCAAAAAAATATTTGGCAGCACAACTGTTGGCAACACTGATAATTCTAATAATAGATCAGCATATTAGAATGATTTCTGAAGGATCATGTGACACTTTAGACTGGAGTAATGGCTGATGGAAATTCAGCTTTGCATCACAGAAATAAATTATACTTTAAAGTATATTAAAATAGAAACCATTATTTTATTTTGTAATAACATTTAGCAAGACTACTGTTTTTTTCCGTATTTTGGATCAAATAAATGCAGCATAAGAGACTTATATATATATATATATATATATACACACACACACACACACACACATACACACGTCCATGAAAATGCATGCATTTAACAATTTGACACATCCATCAATCTAATTTTTCCTTAATACAAGTACAAATGTTTAATAATAGGTGAATATAATAAGAATAACGAGTTGACATTATTAATCATACATTTATTCTCTTTTTATATAATACCTTGATTATAAGCTAACACAACAAGCTAACTTCCCTGCTTCACTGTCTAACACTCCAGTAGAGACAAATGTCTAACAGTTCTAAATATGCATAATTCATTTCTAAACCACAAATACATATGTATATACTAATGATATAAGATAAACTATTTAAAAATGAAAAGAGGTGAAATATGCTGGCTCACCATTGTCGTTTATGTCTTTCTTCTTCTGCGCTAATAGATCAAGCCAAATGTGTCGTCTCCGCCACCTTCTGGAGAGGAGGGCACATTGACCGACGTCCTCAGTACTTCTTCGTGATGACCTTACTCGCGCAAATGAGTTTATATTGTTTGTAATTATTGAGCCAGTTGGTTATTAATGAGATGCTTCTGGTTTTAATCCTATTTTTGCTTCTATTTCTATTTCTATTTGACCCCGTAAGAGAGCTTACAAAAGTAAAGTATCGCGAGAGTACACTGTTTGCAACGAAGGGCTGTAGTTACGGTCTCGCGAGACTTTCACAGAATGAGGGTTACCGTCTGGCCGCGACCCCGCTCACTAATGTGAACCCTAATAAAATAATGGGGAGCGTTGAAACCTTTGAGTCTCTTGAAGATTTCAATGCATTTCTTCAACAGTACGAGGAAGACACGAACACAAAGTTTATCGTTTTGAAGAGCGATCGTGCATTTGGCAAAAATGGTACGTTTCAAAAACGATGTCATATCTGAAGTTCTAGATGTTTTAGTGGATTTTAATTACCTGTGCAGTTATTACTGATGCTCATACTCATTTGAACCAGCCTCAACCCTAGATATTACGTATGACTTGCATATAGCAACGTACTAATAACTAGGACTGTATTCATAAACCATCTTGATAACTGATGAATCTTTTGAATACTTTAGCAACCACCTAGCAACGCCCTAGCAACCACTTAGCATACCATGGCAACTATCCATTATACGGCTCCACTCAAAGTTCTTATTCTAATCTTTTTTTATTTTGATATTTAGATCTAACAGTGGAAAAACAGCTACAGTGGGAAGTGAAGATTGTTCCTTTCAATGGCGTGCCTTTCAAGATCATTGGGAAAAAGACATATATATGTCACCAAGGAAGAGACAAGCACGCCAAAGCCAAACAAAGACGTCAGGAGAGTAAAGTAAGAGGTTCACACAAATGTGAAAAAAAAAATCATATTTGGACATAGCTTGTATAGTTAAAATGACTTTTATTCTGTACGTCTTCTGTTTCAGGCACAAGGTCATGAATATTCATGCCTTAAAACAAGACGCTTGATACAGCCAACCAAAAAAAAGGGTTGTCCTGCAACCATAAATGTGGTTCATATTGTGAGGTTTCCTGAGTATAAAGTAAGACACTTAATACATTCTGTCAGATCAGTAATATTTGTGGCAACACTTTTTCGTCTGCACTTGGATATAAATAATCTAAAATTAATGTTGTGTGATTGTCTAATTTATATTAACGCTATATATCTGATTCAACTATCTTCACACAACATTTCTGCAAGTGTCAGACACGTCATGGAAACTGTAACAGTATTTTTGTGTTTTTGGTGGCCAGATAACTGAAGATAACCCATATCAGAAACGAGAGAAGTCATCAGCTGTTAGAGAAGCAATAAGACTTGATCCAAAGCGCGTGCGCACAGAAGAAATGTTTTCGGCCAGTTTCCCAGATATTAAAGAGCATCAAAACCACCCCATTTTTGGACAGGTTTGTGCCTTAGGATTGATCTCACAAGTTATGACAGACTAATTTGATTATTTTTATTGAAAGACATTAATACATTTATTCAGCAAGGATGCCTTAAATTGAGCAAAAGTGACAGTAAAGACATGTATAATGTTACAAAATGTTGCTCTTTCAACAGAGCTGGGTAGTAACTGATTACACATGTAATCTGGATTACATAATCAGATTCCAAAAATCAAGTAATTAGAGTAAGTCACATTTTAAAATACTCATAATCAGACTACAGTTACTTTTTTATTGATTACATGATTAAATATTATTCACACAATAGCAATAAATGATTCATCATTTATTGATTCTCTCCAATTCCTCTTTTTTATCTTTTACATTTTCCTTTCTAAAATAGTCTACCGTTTATATACACTCAGAAAGTCCAGTTTTGTGGACATTCACTCATTCATTTCAGGTTTAAGAAGTGTTTCAATACTGCATCAACTACTAATGAACACATTCATTTTTAGTTGAATTATCACTCAGTAGGTTATTTAACCGTGTATTATTATGTATTATTGAAAGGCTTTTGTCTTTCAAACTCATTAAAATGCACAAAATCTTATTTCTTATTTGCAGACATTCTCAAACTTTTTGTCATCTGGACCTCTTTCACCTAATTTATTGACTTTAAAGTGGTGGTCAGTCAGCAATTCTGTAAAAGACAATATCTCCCTTTGCATTGAACTTTTAGCATCGTAATTTTGCAGATGTTGTTTATGCTCAAGCAGCAACATTACACCCTAACTAAAGTTAAAAAAGTGAAATCATAATTAATGACCCCCTTAAGTACCCCTGAGATTTTAAATTATTAAGTTATTAATTAAGTTATTTTAAATTGTAATAATATATCATAATATTACTGTTTTTTTACTGTATTTGGTCAAATAAATGCAGCTTTGATGAGCAGAAGAGACTTATTACAAAACTATTAATAAAATCCTACCAACTCTAAACTTTTGAATGAAACTGTATACTATGCAAATGAGAAATGAGCTATTTTGTTCTGCCTGAACTTGCAGGAATCAAGAGACATTTGGAACATCATAAAAAAGGTCAAGGCAGGAAACAGGAAGCCCAGTGCAGACCATCAAAATCTACAGGTAAAGATTGTCACCTGATTGAGGTACTGTTAACTAAAGTCAACATGAAACGACATTCAAAACCAGCTTTGCTTCTGTAATATGATGTATTTTAACGTTAAAAAGGATGCACAAAAAACAGGATTAGTAACGTCACCCTAAAAAGGGAGGGACATTGTATCAGAAGTGGAGGTTAATGCATTTTTTCTTTGGAATAACGACTCATTCATAATAAGACCAGAAATAAAGTCAGTTTGGATTTTAGGTTGGCTTTCTTTGAACATTGATCATGTTTTATGTTGCAGAAATTAAATTTAAAACTCTTTCAAATGATTAACTGGTTATACGTTGTAGGCCTTGGCAAACACATGGAAAGAAGAGGGCTGTGCTGTTGAGTACAGACCCTCTCAGGAGGAAGAGGATGGTAGTGTGGTGAAGATGCTGCTGTGCTTGCAGACGCCATGGCAGAAGAGGCTTATGTTACTTTATGGACAGCACATGTGCTTACTGGATGAAACCTATCAAGTCGGCAGGTGTGTTGGTGGTGTCATTAATATCATTTCATGTGCACTAATCCACGAGAATTAAATCTCGGATTCACTAAACCCAAAAATGAAAACTATCTTCTTGTCTTTGCCACGCAGAAATTCACTGCCGCTCTTTTTTCTGTGGGTGAGGACAAATGTGAGCTACGCCGCTGTTGGAGTGTTTGTCGTTCAGACAGATACAAAAGAAGACATCGCAGAAGCCTTGAAGGTGTTTCAGAAATGGAATTCAGACTGGAATCCATCACACTTCATGGTGGACTTCTGTGAGGCAGAAATCAGTGCTTTAGAGGAGGTGTTTAAGGGTATGTTTAGAAGTGTGTAAATGTCTATATTTTAGTTGGACTAGATTAGAGTATTTGGCATGAAAAATCTGGTAGCAGCACTGCTAGACTGCATTTATACAAAAGCACATATGAAATCAATTTTGGACCACTTCCAAATCCAATAGTTGATTAATAAAATATGTCTACATATATACACACACACCTTATAAAGTAAATATTTTAAACAAATGTTAATCATTTTTATTCATCATATTTAATTCAATTTTCCTCTTAATTTTTCATCATTCTCATTTCATCATTTGATATCTATTTTATATATATATATACAGTGCCCTCCACTAATATTGGCACCCTTGGTAAATATGAGCAAATGCGGCTTTGAAAATAAATCTGAATTGTTTATCCATTTGATCTTTCACTCAAAAAATTCACAAAATTCTAACCTATCATTGAAGTAAAACAATTGAAAGTGGGGAGAAAATTTTATGATGAAATAAATGTTTTTCTCCAATGAATGTTGGCCACAATTATTGGCACCCCTAGAAATTCTTATGAGTAAAATATCTCTGAAGTATATTCCCATTCATATTTACTTTTTTAGCACACCAGAAAAAGAGCTTTTTGGCAACAAACCACCAGATGGGTTTAGTACAAAGAGGGATAAAAAGTACCCCATGTCCACGGTTAAATATACTGCTGGATCTTTAATGTTGTGGCCTGTTTTTCTGCCGGTGGTCCTGCTCATCTTGTTCAGATGCATAGCAACATGGATTCTATCAAATACCAACAGATAAAAAATCTAAACCTGACTGCCTCTGTTAGAAATGTTATAGTGGGCTTTGGTTGGATCTTATAAAATAAACACAAAAATGGGTCACTGAGCACAAAATTAATCTTTTACCATGGCTGTCCCTATCCTCTGACCTGAACCCTGTAGAAAATGAGTGAGGTGAACTGAAGAGAAAAAGTACTAACATGGAGCTGGTAATCTGAAGGATCTGGAGAGATTTTGGATGAAGAAAATGGTCTCTGATCTTTTATCAGGTGTTCTCCGAACTCATCAGGCATTATAGGAGAAAACTCAGAGCTGTTACTCATGGAAAAGTATGTAGCAATAATTGGGTGCCAATAATTGTGGCCAACATGAAATAGAGAAAGCATTTATTTCACAATGAGCCTTTTCCCCCACTTTCAGTTGTTTTACTTCAATGATAGGTTGGAATTTTGTGAATTTTTTGAATAAAAGATAAAAAGGATAAACAATGCAGATTTATTTTCACAGCCGCCTTTGCTCATATTTACCAAGGGTGCCAATATTAGTGGAGGGCACTGTATATATATATATATATATATATATATATATATATACTGTGTATATGTGTGTATATATATATATATATATATATATATATATATTTAATACATTTGATATCTATTTTATAATGATCATTTCTGATGATTATATACAAATCATTAATATTTCTATGCATGTATATATATATAGAGAGAGAGAGAGAGAGAGATAGGTAGATAGATAGATAGATAGATAGATAGATAGATATGTATATTTATTTATTTTAATATCATATTACAATCTGATTTTGGATCACCAGTTTTCCTTTCAATTCTGAACTTTTTCATCATTGTCTAACCTGAAATGACCAATTTTAGGTGACGTAAAATATGTGACTTCCTCCAAGTGATATGAGCCATAGGAGCAAGAGTGATCATATTTATTTCATATTTTTATATTATCTCAGTTGTTGATTTTAGAAATGTTGAAGGCCATCACATCTGAATGTTAAATTACTGGTTTACATTAACTCATTCTTGCAGTCATTCAGGCTATTGTATAGAGTCATGAGCTAAATGAGCAGACAGCTGCTCCAAAATGTTCTAAAATGTCAGATCGGACAAATGAACATCATTTTTGTCTTTATAGGTTCTAAAGTGCTCCTCTGTGATGTTCAACGAGAGAAGGCATGGATGGAGTGGACAAGAAAAAAGGACAATGGTGTGGCATATCAGGAAGAGGTTCTTAAACTTTTACAGTCCATTGCAGATTCTCAGACGAATGAGGAGTTTGAGAACAAGACTGTTATCCTTCAACAACATCCAGACTGGCAGTCCAATGAGAAGCTGAGAAGGTTCGTCAGCACATGGCTTGTTCATGCAGAGGTCAGCATGTTATCTTGTTGTCGGTTCTGTTTTTAATCAGTAATGATGAGAAACTAGTATGATGCAAGTTATGCTCTTCTATTTCCTGAACTAGAAGTGGGTGAATGTGTTTGGAAATGAGAACCTGAATGTGGCCGCTTTCAAAAATAAATGTGTTGAAAGACAAAAGGATGTTCTGAAACATTCATACCTCAAGGGACATCGAAACTGCAGCCTCAGCGAAACTAGTAGCCATTATGAGAGACTTCCTGCCGTGAACATATCAAAAGTAAGAACTGGACTGTTGTGGAAAGTCATTTGGTATCAGTCATATTTCACCCCTAGCCTAAAAAAAGAAATAAAATAATACATTTTGCTAAATGAAAGTGAAGCCTTTTAGTTTTTTTGGATAGTGACAGTTTTTGTTATTGTGATTACCCCCCAAAAAAAAATATTGTCAAAAATGTGAGAAAAATATATTACATAACAAATATAATTATAATAAATATATTATAACATAATATATAAATGTATTATTTTAATTATTGTTATTTTTAAGTATTAAATCATCACAGTAGTAAATGAATAAATGCATAACAGTAATATTTTACTGCTGTACAGGATAATAATGTTTTACTGCAATATACAATATACAGTACCTTGCAGAAGTATTCATACCCCTTCATTTTTTTTTTTACGTTTTGTTATGTTGCAGCCTTATGTTAAACTCCATTAAATTACTTTTTTTGGGGGGGTTTGAACACTTCTGCAAGGCACTGTATGTATGTTTGTGTGTATATATATATATATATATATAAGATACAATTTTTGTTTGTGAAAAATCTTGTTATATATAGAAAGATAATTTAATATATTAGTGTATATATAATAATATATTAATATAATTTTTAATATAACATATTATGCATAGTATAATATTAGTATAATGTATATATGCTATATTAGCTATAAAGCAATATTAGCAATATATTAGATATAATGTGACCTAGACATGTTTTGTGAGATTCATTTAATGATTAGGAAACTGAACATGGACCAACTAAAAATCTCTTTTTCCATATACAGGTATGTTGAATTAAATATCAAATGCTCAAATGGCTCACGCAAATATAGCACAAATTTGCCTTGTTATGTAAGAGACAGACCAAGAATTATAGTTCAACACATCATGAAAAGGCACCAAGAGTCATTGCATTTCAACGCGAGTGACATAACATCTGCAGGAGAGAACGTCTTTAGTGTTCAGAGTCAAACTGAAAAACATCAGGTGAACTTTGGAAAAGACGCTGAGATGCCTTCATGTACATGCATGGACTGGCGGAGACATCTTCTCCCATGCCAGCATTTCTGTGCTGTTTTTACCTTAGTTCCTGGCTGGACTTGGGAGAATCTGAGCGCTGCGTACAGGAACAACCCTCTCTTCATGTTTGATGGGGTTTGCCTGGGACAATCTGGGACACTTCCACAAGGCAAAGAGGCTCTGAAGAAGAATCAGGAGAACGATACTAGTCCAGAGAGAGACGGCTGCACCTCCAGTCCAGAGAGATGTCCATCTCCTGCTGCTCCCTCAGAGACCATCCTGAACACTCCTAAAGCAGAAAAAAGAGAGAAGTGTTATACCTTGTTAAAGGAGATATCAGAATTGACAAGCCACATACAGGATGGGACGTTTCTAGATTCAGTAACCAATCGCCTTTCAGATCTTTTAGAAGATATAAGGCAACACACTCCCCATGATGACATCCTTGACCTTTCCTATGCACCGCCATTCAAGAAAATGTGTTCAGCGTTTGCCGGAAACTCCCAATAGCTGATGAGGGCAACCCCTACAAGTGACTTTTGAACTACATTTTTAAGGTGTTACTTCTCTTAGACATGATTTGTGGTTGTAAACATTTTTGTCATTAAAATAATTTAATTTTGTGTAATAATTGTAGTACGTGTGGTATTTTGAGTTGTAATTTCTCCTGTTCTTCAGGTTGATGTAGCCTAACAAACCCTCAGGCAGTGCGGGGTCATTGTCCTTTGCTTTCCTGACAAAAAAAAAGCTTGCTGGACATTCAAATAGCAATTTTACACAAGTGATCTTGGGAATTTTATCATAGTTTTTGTTCTTGTTTGCAGGTACTTTTTCAGTAGAAGATAATCGCTAATGTGAAGATTCTCTCTATTGTAAAGTTTGGGGTTGTTAAGATATTTAATTGTTTTTGAAAGAATTACCTTATGCTCAGCAAGTCTGCAGGTGATTGATAAAAAAAAACTAAAAAAGTAATATTGTGAAATATTATTACAGTTTAAAATAGCTATTTTCTATTTGAATATATTATAAAATATAATTTATTCACTAGTTATATTTTATATGTACATTTTATTGCAGATTGGTAACACTACAACATTTAGTCTTCACAAGCATTGACAGCAAAGTTACAAACAACAAAGATAGAGTAGTGAATATAAGTGTTTTATCATAATATTTCTCACAATTCCACAGGATCGTTTTGTTAAACATGATCAATGCATCTGTGGTTAGTGGTTGGAAAGAAACGCGCACTTGCGGTTGACACAGACCTCTATAAAAAGAGCTCCACGTGCTTCTGAGGAGCACATCTGAACCTTGATTCTGAAAGCTTCGTCTTCACACTGGTTAGAGATCATCTGCTAAGATGCTCCGCAACATCTTTCTTGTCAGCTTGCTCATCTGTGCAGGTAAAATAATCAGTAATTCAGTTCTAAAATGACTTCTATTTTGTGTTAGGTATAAATATTTGTTTCATGCTAGAATCATTTGTTTTAACATTAATTATTGTCCATTTATTTGTAGTCTGTGCAGCTCATTGGGAGATTCGTGAAGTGGACTCAGCCGAGGACCAAGATGAAGAGATCTCTGTAAGCATCTCCTGGTGACAACAGTTTTTTAAATAAGTGTATACTTTAAAATAATGGCCAATGCACATTTCTGTTTAAGAAGGACTAGGGGGAAAACTTTTCACTCATTTGCATGTGATTAACTGATGACTAATTAAGCAGCACAGTTTATTGCACTGTCTCTTTGAGAGCAGAGAGATTTGGAGATTGGCTTCTGCTGCATTCTTATCTGCTTTATTGTTATATGATTCATGTTTGTTTCATATGGCGATGTTTTTCAGGCTGGCGGCATGCCGAAACAGCAGATATTTACCAAGTGCGAAATATGCAAAACCATCATGAAGTCTGTGAAAAAGAAAATCTCCTCTAATGCAACACCGGTGGGTGTCATGATTCATATTAAATTATTGAACTGAGCGTACATCTCACAACAACTTTGACTAAATCCATAATTTCCCTCAGGATGAAATCAAAATCAAGTTGAACAACACCTGTGATCAGCTTAAGCTGCTGAAAGGTCAGTGCAAGAAATTTGTTCAGAAGTATCTGCACAGTATAATTGATGAGCTGATGACGGATGACGGGCCAAACACCATCTGCACAAAAATTCATGCCTGCAAGTAGGTACACAGAAATACCCACGCCAAAAGTTTACAATCGCGTCTTTTTTCCCACAGTAATATGGTGATAATATGATTAAACGAAGAGATTTTAAATAACTTTTTTGTTTTGTTTGTTCCAGGAAAACACCACCCATAAAGGAGTTCATTTTTGTACATGATCAGGCTCATGACCATTTCTGAATGAAAATATATCATTACTTTGAAATCATTTCAGCAGGTTTCCTCAGATCTTGCCCTGGAGGGCCAATGTGCTGCAGAGTTTAGCTCCAACCCTGATCAAACTCACCGACCTGTGAAGATCCTGAAGACAGTGATTAGCATGCTCAGGTGTGTTTGATAAGGGATAGAGCTAAACTCGCAGGAAAGTGGATCTCGTGGGCCAGATCTGAGGATCCCTGCATTACAGTATATGCATTACAGTGAAAACTAAATAAAATATATGAATAAAACAATCAATTGTCTGTGTTTTCTTTAGTTCTATTGTTTAATAATTATTAAGCTAAATCAAAAGTGTTTAAAATACAAAATCAAAAAATCAAAACAGAATAAAATGGTATTCAAATATTCAGAGACAATATTCTCAACAACAGCTCAACAGCAAAAAATAAATAAATAAAAATAATAATCATCATTTTTAACAGATCCGTTTCATACTAGTGCATTGTTTTGTCAGTGAGGTACAAATAAAACCTCATTTTCTTTCTAACAAGCTCATCTTTCCAAACAACAGATGCTTTTAGATAAAAGCATTGAAATTAATCAAATGAAATTCAACTGAAAAGTATATGTTTACATCATAAGTCAACTATGTTGTTTGCAGAATATATATATATATATATATTAGTTCAGTCCACTGTGATTATGACAGATGTGCATGAGGTTTGGACGTAGTTGCAGATAAATTAAGGGTTCTTGTTCTGCCATATCTAGGACAGAGTTCTAACACACCATTTAAAGTGGCACGTCTGATTTGATGATGCCATTTCTGAATGACGTCTTACAGAGCTTGACCTGTATGACTTTTCTGTGAGAAAAATATAATTTCACACTTTTATCCACCACTATAAAATCAGGGACTTCTAAAACATAATGCAATATTTGAGATTTAAATGTTGCTTGCAAGAAAAATTTCAGTCACTTATATTAGTCATACACTACTGTTCAAACTTAAAAAAAAAATAATAATAATAATACTTTTATTTAGCAAGGATGTGTTAAATGCAAAAAATCAAAAGTGACAGTAAAGACATTTAGAATGTTACGAAAGGTTTCTATTTCAAATAAATACCTTTTTAAATTTTTCTATTCAGAAGAGAATCCTGAAAGAAAATGTATCCTTGTTTCCACAAAAATAGGAACTGTTTTCAACATTGTTAATAATAAGAAATGTTTCTTGAGCATCAAATCAGCATATTAGAATGATTTCTGAAGGATCATGTGGCACTGAAGAGACTTATTTAATAAGAGACTTATTTATAAAATATTAAAATTATTACCCACCCCAAACTTCTGAAGAGTGGCATACAAGCCTAATTTTCAATGGAGGTCAATGGAGGAAGATGCTCTTTCCAGCCAAAGCATGTAGTTTACCACTACAACCAGCAGAGGGCAACTAAACCAT
>JAFVLL020038851.1:0-11860 GCA_021397915.2 Tor tambroides
TGTATTTAGTCTTTGTATATATATATATATATATATATATATATATATATTATTATTATTTTTTCTAAATCTTCATCAGTGTACTGTTCTGTTTTATTTGAAGATAATTATAATTTGAATGAATGAATGAATGAATGAAAATTAACAAATGTAAATTCTATAATATAATATAATATAATATAATAATAGTTTGTATGTTAAGATTTATTAAACATATAGAAAGATTTATTTTAATTCTTTATTAAGTCTTCGAAAACCAAGAATCTTTCTTTTTTTCCCCCACATGGGAATATGCTGAAGGACCTTTAGGCACTCTGATCAATACACTGCTCTCAAACGCACTCTAGAGGTTAGCCGTGGTATTACAGAAAGTCATTTTTTTCCTTGAAATGCTATCCCATAACCCCACAAAGGGGTTGGACAACGATACCCCGGAGATACTTGTGTTTATGAGTTTGTGGTGCGCTCGGGGCGCTAAAGTAAGGTGAAAGTGATGTGATACACGATGAGTGTTAGAATTACACGGATGCTGCAGAGAAAGAGATAAGTACGAGCAGGATGGGCAACATTGCGTTTTATTAGCGAGTGTCTTTGGCTTTGATATAGTGTGTCTGCGGTCGTCTCTCGGTTTAAACCCCCCGTTCCCCTGTAGCTTTATTAAGCTGGGCAGCTGAGCGCTGTCTGTTCCTCAAACAGACCTCCACACCCCCACCTCACACACACACACTGAGCAGCTGCACACACTATCTCAGTTTTGCCCCTCGCTTTGAAGTTCACTTTGTGTCCCACACTGATCAGGGCCACAGGCAAAATATCAACTCCAGTAATGACACAAGCAAACAGTGAGAGAGTTTATTTACATGGGTAAAGGGAAAGACACTTGTTTGAAGGCTTCAGAGAAAACAACATCCCTGCATTTGGGCACAGCGGGGTTTCCGTCTGATTGACTGAGTGGACAAAGTTCTCGTAGTCCTCTTTTTGTTCGACGGCTTTTGAAATTCTCCCGGTCTGGGAATGGAACGCCTGTGGCAGAGGATGATAAATTAGAGGTACATACATTTCCCAAAAATCAGTCGGCGCGCAGCTCTCTATGACGAGATTCTCTGAGATGCCATAAAGACGGACGGCTCGGATTCATTTCCCAAAAAATGAAGGGACAAAGAAAGTGTCACGCTCCTGAATCATATATTCATAGGCAAAACTGCACGCTATTGATATGGTTCATCATGTCTGCCTTGGCAACGTAATATATAGCTTTATTTCACTCGGTGAGCTAATTCTGGAGAAAATAACTTTTTTAAAGAAACACCCGTAAACAATTCAGACAGCTATAATGTGTTATACTATTGAAAATGCAATCATACTCAATATGCATTTACTGCATTCATTTTGATCACATCAGCCTGATGATGGAACTAAATCATGAAAATCGTGTCAAATTCAGTGCTGCTGCATGAATCGTAAATGAAAATGTGACATTATTCAAATGATGCCACTTAAATGTACTTAAATCTAAATTACCAGATTTCTGAAATGCTGTCATCACTATATAAATGGCTCATAAAATTCAAAACATACCTCTATATTTATCAATGTTTATTTACCTCATCTCATTTCCCCAAATGAAACGGCTACAAAAACAGAATTTACATGTAGTGTAAATAGTAATGCAAGTCATTACCTTTCATTTAATATTCTACTTAAAATACCTCTAAATGTAATAGTTTAGCTTGTCCTGCACTGCTTGTGCTAAATATATATATTGTTTATTACCCTGTAGATATTCCTACTTTATTTCGATAAACATTCTACTAATCTGGACTTTTTGATGGTCACCTTATTCTACAAACTTCTTTGCAACTACATGTCAAGTAACTCTCACTAATTTGTCAAATAACTCTCATTAGAGTATTAGTAGACTGTTAGGTTAGGGTTAGTAGAATAAGTTGTTACTTAACTTGCAAACTTTGCATAACTTGCAAAGTTACATGTTTGAAATACTGTTTATTAACCTCTGGTCCCAGAACCACAAAATGCTTGATGTCCTCTTTGCTATAAACATTGTTCAAATGTTCTTCAAATGGCTTGTTGTAAATGGGATGGGGGATGACACATGCTCCGAGAGCCCTCTTAACCTCCGCTTATGTGAAGTTACTTATAGAATGTCCTGAAGGTAAGAGCACAGCAGTGCAGACGAGCACCACAGTCGACTGTACTGGAGTAATCTCTGCACTCCACACCTACCACTGACAGGAGCAAGACCTCAGGAAGACCTCTGGACCTTTAGACAGCAGAGAGAAAAACTCAGAAGGAAAGAAGGTGCCTACCGTGCACATGCATAGGCAGTTATTTAAAGGAACATTATGAATCATTATTTAACCTATTGGAAACTGTATCTTCATTTAACCTGTAGAACACACACCAATAATTTTGCTGAATATCTGAGCTGCTCTTTTCGATGCAATACAAATGAATGAGGACTAGGGCTATGAAGCTCTAAAGAACAAAAGAAAACAAAAGCACCATAAAAATAAATATATGATATGAGGGTCAGTAAATGGTTTCATTATGTTTTTAATTATTTTGGGGTGAACTATTCTTTTTAAAAAATCATAAATTTGTTTCTTGAGCAGTAGATTGGCATATTAGAATGATTTCTGAAGGATCATGTGACACTGAAGACTGGAGTAATATTGCTGAAAATTCAGCTTTGCCATCTTAGGAATAAATATTATTATTGCTATATTTTATCAAAAACGGTCATGCAGCATTAAATGCATTCTCTCTACTTTTTTATAGCATATACAGCAAACAGTAATACAGTAGTTTCTCCCTTTCTTGATTTCTTTAGGTTGCTTAATGCTTGGTTTCAGGGTTTTAGTGAGGAGTTTTCCCGTAAGGTTTTTATTGGGGGTGCTCAAATATAAAGTGGCAGATAGAGAAAAAATGTGTTTATTAAATTGGTACAGCAAGGCTTGCAATGTGGAAAACAAGGAATTGGAACTTTTTTTAATATATAGAAATTTGGGGTATTAATGAGGTTTTATGTGTTATTGATGATGGAGTTTTATTTTTTTACATTTTAATTTGATTTTAATTGTTGTTGAGATAAAATGATACAGGCAACAATGCTGTTGTAATTCCTGGATTTACTGTAATAACAGCCTCAATATGTCTTTCTTTCTTTCTTTCTTTCTTTCTTTTCTTCTGAGTGACCCTTTCTCATTTTTGGGTGAAACTACTCTTTTAAATGTAATTAATTTATAGTCTTAATTTATTGGTGTGTAATTATTTTTGTTAAAAAATGATTTTGAAAAAAGGAAGTTATTTAAAAGTGCACTCATAATTTAGTTTCTTCATTAAATGTTTTATGCCTAATATGCAAACAGTAAATTAATTTAAAAAATAAATATAAAGTACATACAACTGAAGACTCATGTTTAGTCAAATAAAAGATTTATTTTACACAGAGCGGGTCACCTCATGCACCTTAAAATTTCATATTTAATGTAATTATTTGGGAAATTTGCTAGCAGAATATTCATGTACATACTATGTACTTATTATAGTAATTACAATAACTAGTTAATAACTAGGTACTAACCCTGAACCTACCCCTAAACCTAAACCTACCCCATGTAGTTACCTTATATTACCAGTACTTTCTTAGGTAGGTACATTATAAGTACACTGAGAAGTACATGTAAGTTCACGTACTGTAAAATAAAGTCGATTAACCAGAATCTTTGTGAAAACTGTTTCTACACCAAATATACTTAAGTGTGTGGATTGACAGGTTTTGATGAATTGACCAACCAAACAGTTTTCTGTAACTATTAGCTATATGATCAAACATGTCTGGTTGCTGATTAAATTGATGACAAATATAGCTGTTCATATTATTTCTACAATGACATCAGTAACCAGAAACATTTACTTTTGTATGACGATCCATTTGCACTGATAGTCCAAGACCACCATCATAAAAGCTAGTGAAACAAACAAAACATCATTTACATATTTTTAAACAATGCCCAGTGACTTAATACGAACCACGCATTTGTTGCTTTTATTGTTTCTCACTTCAACATTTGAAATCCTTCACGAATATTCCACGACTCAGAGAAGAACTTCACAAAAACGCGCCACTGCTTATGAGATCTGCTCATGGTCCTGTAGCAGAAGGACAAAAGCTCTGAGAAATACCTCATCTTCAGCATTGAACTTACAGACCTTGTTCAAGAATCCTCGGCCCAGGCCTAATGGCTTTTATCATAAATATCAAAGCTGGAAAGGTTATGCTTAGATGGATACTTCTTTTTGTCCTTTTTAGAGTGTGTTTGACTGATACTGCGCTCGGGCTAATAGACGCCGCCTGATGGAGGAGGTTTTGGTGCGACTGCGTTAACAAGCAGGTTACATGTGGAGGTAATGCAGCGCACATGAAATATCAATGCTCATGTAAAGGTTACTTCAATATAACTTTCCACTAATGCAGCTTTGTCTATGTGAGCGAGCGGCGAAGGAAGATACTACACATGAATTCCATGCATGCACTTGCACTTCTAGTTAGAGCAGGGTGACGGTTTTCACATCTGATCTATGACATGTCATAAAAATCATTGATAATCCATTATTAAGCCTTCATCGACTTAGCATGATACCCATCAGCGTTGCAGTACGCCTGTCAAACCCATGTACATAATGACTTTATTACATAGCAATAATAAAGCAAGCAGTTCCCTCAGGGAAGCGCTCCAAATTAAATCAATACTTGACCCTATGTCCATTATTCACTGTGACCGATCTCATGCAATACCAGAGAAACCCACGTTTGGACGACTGTTGTGTGCGTGTCCTGAGAACCGACATTTTTTTTTTTTTTTTTTTGCAGGTTGAATTGCCAGCGAACAAAAACAATACCTTTCCCTGGACTCCGGCTCCCAGGTGCCCATTAGCGGAGACCTTTGGGGACGTAGTAAAGTCTCCCAGGCAGGTCTTTCTGCCGGATCGAGTAAATGGGTCATTAGAGATGACACTAATGCATGATGCTGATTACCGGCCACACGCTTCCCTGCCCACCGATCCTGACCGCACGGCACCTGACCCCTCCACCGCTCCGGCTGCATTAGGGGTAAATGATGAGGAAAAAGACATGACCTTTCGGTGTGCGGCAGAGACTGACGACGTCGTAAGTGCGTTCGCCCCGGTTGCACGATGAATGACTTATCCTGAGAGTTTGTCTTGAGTTGCAACTTCAGAGGATATTTTTGCAGTGGAATAATGATATTGGCTTATATTAGCTTAAATTTGCAAACTGTGTACTTCTGTAAAAAACACATTTCAGATTTAGTATATTCAAAATGTAGAGCAGGACTCAATGTAAAGACCACTGCTATGAGAAAGTCAATTAGCAATGCGCTATTATTGAGCAGAATTACAAAAGTAATGTCTGCCATCGAAATCGCACAGTATCTGAGTAGTTACATCTTTTGAATGAGAACTACTTTGCAACCATTCAAAAAGTATTTTCTATATACATTCTGTGAATGCAATCTGTTGGCTTTGTCATGCGACCTATAGCCTCTCCCGTGGCTTCATGGGATAGTAAAGAGTCCTTCAGATGCATACTTTAAAATCTCACCAAAAGTAGTAAGTCATCCAGATACTTTTCACCTATACTGTTTTATGAGCATGTGGATTCGGTCATAATACCATTTTCACATATTTTTTTTTTTTTTTTTTTTGCCTACTATACAATAGGAAGTATGTGATTTTGGATGTCACCAATGTTGCCAACTCTCCCCCGGTCTGTCATTGGTTGGTCAAACAGACAGTCCCACCCCAACTCATGCCGTTGGTTGAGTCACTTTTTTTAATTACTAAAAATTGTTTTAGTTAATTGGCAACTAACAAACTATGAACTAAGTACTAAAATTATTAAAAATAAAACTTCAATAAAAAAATAAATAAATATAAATATTAAAAACAAAAACATAAAATATTAATAAATATGTGACCCTGGACCACAAAACCAGTCTTAAGTCGCTGGGGTATATTTGTAGCAATATCCAAAAATACATTGTATGGGTCAAAATGATTGATTTTTCTTTTATGCCAAAGATCAATAGGACATTATGTAAAGATCATGTTCCATGAGGATAGTTTGTAAATTTCCTACTGTAAATATATCAAAACTTAATTTTTGATTAGTAATATGCATTGCTAAGAACTTCATTTGGACAACTTTAAAGGCGATTTTCTCAATATTTTGATTTTTTTTGCACCCTCAGATTCCAGATTTTCAAATAGTTGTATCTCGGCCAAATATTGTCCTATCCTAACAAACCATACACCAATGGAAAGCTTATTTATTCAGCTAAATTTGACTGGTTTTGTGGTCCAGGGTCATATATACTAATCAACATTTGAAGTGGATCAAAGCCACATCACCACATTTTCATCACAGTTGTCCTAAAACCTAAAACCAAAATGCATTCTTGTCTTAGGACAACTTTAATGAACTTTTTTGATCCACTTCAAATGTTGACTAATGTAGTTTAATAATATAAATAATACTGAAATTACACTGCACCACAGTGTTTGACAGAATAAACTGTGTGATGGCTTACTTATTGTATGGTTGAGATAGTGATTGTGATGCTTACAAACTGGAATATAGGAACGCATTTTAAATGAATATTCCAGAATTATTTAAAAAGAAAACAAATAACAAATAATCTGGATAATCTGGATTACAGTTTGACACAGTGAAACTGAATGAGGTCAATCTGTAAATGTTAAAACACTTATGTTTCAATAGTGTAGCAACATGACAAACAATATGCACATTAACATGATTTTAGTGTGGAAAAATAGCTTACAAACCTTATTCTCTGTAAAGTTATATCAAAATTATAACTTTGTTGCCAAAACAATGTAATTCCCAAACACCAAAATTACCATAAAATTATTTTAACAATTTTACAGCTCAATCATTACAAGTTTAAACAGAAAAAAAAATGAAATAAAATAAGCACATTTAAACAATTACAAGCTTTGCATTTTTTCTTTTAAATATTCCAATACTCAAATATATATATTCCCAATGTAACCTCCATTACTATTTATTTTATTATTATTTTTAATAAAGAAAATAAATAAATTATATATATATATATATATATATATATATTTTTTTTTTTGTGTGTGTGTGTGTGTGTGTGTGCTAATCAACATGCTACAAATGCTGTTGAAATCATCTAATTTACATTGAACCTGGAAAAAAAAATAATCTGAAACTATAATATTTCTCTCTTTTTTGAGCAAGTGTGTTTTTGCGAGGTGAGTGAAGAGGGTTTCTGTTGGTGCTTGTCACACCTACTGTGCGTTGGGCTCCTTGACCTGGCTGTGAGTGAATGTGCAAATGTGTGTTTGTGTGAATGAGTGTGTATTTGTCTGTCAGGAGAATGCAGTCAGACAGGTGATGTGGGTGAGTATTCCATTAAGCTGATACAGAATACCTTCCCAGCATGCCTCTGCCTGTGTTCCAGGATCAGGCCTGTCAAAGCCAGGGGCCAGAGTGATGGAGCACTCCCACTATGGTGCATGCTGCCCTGGTTTTCACCCGTGCTCGACCGCTGATGCACCACCACTCGAGGCCAGCGGACCTCACAATGTAGTCCAGATGTAGAAGTGTGTACAGTAGATTCATGGGAGCACGCCAGCTTCTACCTCTGGGTCAGGGGAGTGGTTGAAAGCAGATTATGATATTATTTCCCCTCTGTCCTTGACTGACGGTCTCTGGAGATTACACTGTTTCCATTACAGCTACAGCACTTACGCCAATTTTTCAAGTCTGTCAGGCAGTAACATGTTGTGGCCAAAACTTCCCCAGTGGAGGCCTGGACTGACCACTCAGCATAAAGAAACATCTCAGAACAAGACTTCAAATGTTTACACTTTAGTTTGAACGTTTGCTTTAGACATTCTACTAACTATAAGTTATTTTGTAACTACATGTCAACTAACCCTCTCTATAACTATAATTCTACAACACTGATTAGATTGTTAGTAGTTAGAGTTAGGGTTAGTAGAACTATTGTTTCAACAGTATAGCCACACAAATTAAAAATAAAGGTTCCAAAATGGGTTTTTCTTTCTTTGTAGTGATGCGATTGGCGGGGGGGGGGGATGGGGGGGGGGCTCCCAAAAGAACCATTTTTATTAGTGTGAAGAACATTTTAATAATCCAAAGAACTTTTTTTCGTTGTTTTTTTTTTGTTTTTTTCACTACAAAGAACCTTTTCTAGAATGGGAAGATTCCATGAATGTTAAAGGTTCTATTTGGAACCATCAATGTCAGTAGACTACTAAAGGCTGGAATACACTACACATCTTTTAAAATCTAGAAAGGATGGAAAAACATCATACACTTAATGACTTTGTAAATATTCACAGAGGAAAAACTGGCCATCATACACCAAAGGACTGAGGATCATTAACTAGCAGACTTTAAAGTCATTCCAATCACCACAAACTCACTCAGAAACATGTGCCTTGGTGCTAGGACCCGTGTGACAAATGAAAATGATATGCATTCCAAAAATGGCTTATAATATCAAACATTTTTAAGATCCTCCGACTGGATGGAATCAGAGTCTGAAGCTGTAGTCTGCAACCATTCACTACACAATTTTCTATGAAATCTGTCAGCTCAAATCTGCAGACTCCAAATCTGTCAACTAACTCTTATTAGAGTATCACCAGACTGTTAGGTTAGAATTAAAGTGGAAATGAAGCAATCAGTCAAGTTTAATTTAATTATTTTAATTATTGAATTTTTATGATATTTCATTGGTGGAGGACATCGGGACTCAATTAAAAAATAAATAAATAAATAAATAAATAAATAAATAAATAGACATGAATGAACATGCATAGGCAAAAACAACAGATTTTTTTTTTAAATCATACATTTTTCGTTTTCAGGATTTTTTTTATACCAAACTTTGTATAAAGATGAGTCTCAACTATGTTATAACAGAATGATTTGATATACCATTTTCCTTTCTGCAAAATGTGTGTAAAATGGCCATAAATGGGTTTTCTCATTATATACAATGAGTCTATAAACTAAATCTAATTTGCATATTAATGTGTTTTTGGGGCAATATGTAATGTAAAAAGAAGTGTAATAATGGGAGTAATAAGTGACAAGATTTTCATAATAATATATAATATTTCATAGGAATATTGAAATATAACTTATTTCCCTATTCATTTGTTGCGTTTCCAAAGATGCGTAATAAACATGATTTTAGTCCCAGTGTCCTCATTTGAGGACATGTATGAAATCAACGTCCTGTTTCATCACAGAAAGTCATATTTTGTTTTGAAACCCCTTTCCTGAGATGTTGATTTATTACACACAGTTTAAAAATTAGTCATATTTAAATGATAATTACAAAATATAATCATATTTCCATAAGAGTGTCACTAAATTAATATTAGACATTTTTGAAGACCAAGGAGAGCGAGTGGTCATGGTGAAACATCCAAACATTTGGTATCTCTGAAAAGCCCTGAATGTGCTCTGTAGAGGACATCCAGACTTAAAACTGTGGCATGTAAAGTCTCTAAATTCTAAATTCCCTAAAATATAATGTCCTCATGTGTGGATGCAGGGTCTCAGGAAGTTATTATAGCTTTTAGAGCAAGACCGCCGCCATCTTGCAATACCACAGCATGTGATGTCACGGGGTTGGTTTGCTCCGTTAGCCAGTGAAGCAATATAACCATTTATTTACTTTTTGAACACACAAATGTCATGTTTTCACCATTATTTGGATGAGTATCCACCATAAAACTGTCTACATCACTAAGTTTTGATCCTGGTATCCCAAACACCCTAGTGTGATGTAAACAAACAACGCTTCATACAATATCGTTCTTGTCGCATATTTTTGTTATGTCAGATCTTTCAGACATATTTGCATTACAAATGTAATGCAAAACAATTAGCTTACCTGCTGTTAACAGGATGCTAAGTCTAATCACGTATCTGAACGATATGGCAGTGCAGCTTCGTCAAGAAAGTTTGTCATCCTCATGTGTTTTAATTCCTGTCAGTTTAAAGCCATTGAAGCGCAAGACGAAAGCAACAATCACGAAAGAGATTTCAATGCGGTACTCCCGCACTGTAAAATAATTTCTGTGAGCATATGCGCTCAAACAGCACACAAGTATCAAATTGAATTCTCTTCCGTGTCCTCTTGAGCAGACGCACACAAAATTATGTCAGAATGGCTCTTTTGATGAGTATCCACGCAATCACGTATTGGTTCCGACTCGCTCTTCACCCCAAACCAACGGGTTCGCGACTTCTTCCACCCGTAACGGTAGTAGCTACTATATCGGCTCAAATGCATAAGCAGTTAGACTTATTGTGGGCTCAAAAGTCCTTTCAAGTTCATCTTCCTCCATTACAAAACAAGCATGTCTTCAAAAAGTAAAATTAATTCAAAAAGAAATGCTTATATTGCTTCAGTGGCCAACTGCTTTACTTCCACTTTAATGTTAGTTGAATATAGGCAGTCAAAACTGGATGAGAAGTGCAGCACTGTGCCTAGGACAACTCACAGGTATTGCATTCCAAAATAGTGAATCTAATATTTTGCCTAAACAGGCAAAAGTTCAGTTCAAGAACAAACAATGAGACGTTGATGAGTTTGAAGTTTGGTGTTTGAAAAACAATCTGGGACAAATATAATGTAATGCAACGGAAACATATGTGCATAAGTGGCGCTCTGTAGCAATTTTGAACAGCCTCTTGAGTCAGCTGGTGTTTTTAGGGTTCATTCACTCACAGAAAACAACATGTTCTCATTTTAAAGATATGGTATGGCACTTGACTTTTTGTCCAGTTTGCGACTCTCCCAAGTTGACATGTGCTTCCAAAGTTACTTAGTCAGTAGTCAGTAGAATGTCTGTTGTTGGACCACAAAAATAGTGTTAGCAGATATTAAGTCTAACAAAACTCTGATGGATAGTTGAGTGTGCGACCCCTTAAGTTGACATGTAGTTGCAAATTAATTACAGTTAGTAGAATGTCTAAATTGGACAATCAAAATAAAGTGTTACCCTTCAAATCCTAGCAGAGGTAGGAAGTTTTTATGTGTTGTGCTCTTGCAAATCACTACAGCGCCGAACGTCGACTCCAAATCGGTTTATTGAAATGCAAAGTGTATTTATCTTATGTGAGTTTAAAAGCTCCCAAGTTTATTTTGTGCAATTATTGTGATATTAGTGCGAGCATTTCCCTACTAAATGAGGTGGAGCAGTTTTGTTTATGCTAAGGGAGAAATATTAATCTTTAATACTTCGCGTGGGATGGGGTTGGCAGATTGACCCAGTAAGAGTCGTGTTCGGGTGGGGGTGGGGGGTCTCCATGAGAGATAGAGCTGTGCTTTCTGACAGATGTAATAGTCGAAGTGATTTAGCCGCTAAGAAGACAACATACTCATTAGAGAGCCATCCCTCGAGACCGATTAGAGCAAGAGAAACACAATAGCAACTTCGGTAATTGATACCAACTTTGAGCTATGACACTTATTTAATGATTTTCCAGACAATCATGAAAAAAAGAAACAGGTATCAAATGAACGGCGCAGTGAGATGTTTTTCCTCGCAGATGTTTGGAAATGAATTTTATAGAATTAATACTATCAAAGAGATTGTCTTATCAGAGGGGTGTACCCTGGGAGAATATTGCATCTTAAAAATCATATTAGCCCCATTGTTAGCCTCATATTTGCATATTGCTGATTAAATGAGGAGGAAATAGACAAGCTGTCATCTT
>JAFVLL020038853.1:0-51589 GCA_021397915.2 Tor tambroides
AAAAAAAATATCTCTGAATTGACATTCATAAGCGTGAGTCAGTCATTTTTCACATATTGCCTCAAATGCTGGATGTTTCAGTGCTCTTTCGTCTTGATGGAGAGGCCAAACAAACTACAGAAATTAAAGGGATAGTTCAGTCAAAAATAAAAATTGTCATCATTTTCTTACCTTTAAATTGTTCCAAACCTGTATGCATTTCTTTCTTATAAAATAACTATGAAAGTCAATGGGGACCAGAAACTGCTTGGTTACCAGCATTCTTCAAAATATCTTCTTTTTTTGCTCAGGAGAAGAAAGAAACTCTACAGGTTTGGCACAACTTGAGCTCACTGTCAATGGTGACAGATTTTGGGTGGACTGTCCTTTTAAAACAAGAATAGTGTTGAAAGCACACTGTTTGGTGTTTTGATCAGATTTCTGTTAAATATATATTTATGCCTTAGCCATCTGATCTGATTATCTGCCTGGAAAAGTGTCTTATGTGTAACATTAAAACCAGGTTGGGTTTGACCTACATTCAGTTTCCAAGTTGCTCCATGATGTCAGGGTTTGTTTTTCTTTAGCTCTGTTTTTCTTTCTGCTCCGCGGTCTTTTCATTCTCTTTACCCATCCAGTTTTCCGCCCATCCATACCGCCGCACCACCATCCCTCCCTTCCTCTGTCGTTCTCTCTCTCTCCTGGGTCACCCGCCACTGAAGGGGAAAAAGGGTTGTTTATTTTATCAAAGTTCCCCAGAGCCTGAAGTGTCACAGTGTTATCTCACCCTCCATCTCTACAATGGCCAATTACTCAGCACTGCGATAAAGTTAAAGCGGTTACAGTTGCCCGTGTGTGTGTGTGTGTGTGTGTGTGTGTGTGTGTGTGTGTGTGTGTGTGGATTAACAGACAAGCAAATCCAATGGGGTATATCAAATATTGCAATCACATTCCACCACCCATTATAACTTGAGTTTATTTTTATAGTTTTGCAATAGATTATAATGTGGTTTTCATATAATAAACTGTCCACGAAAAACAAGCTCAGAGATTTGGATGAGAATTGATGAACTGTGTAAGAGTAAAACAGGATATTCTGCTCAACAAAAATGTAGGGCCAGAAACATTTACATTTAGTTATTTAGCAGAAGCTTTTGTCCAAAGCGACTTGCAAATGAGGACAATGCAAGCAATCATAATCAACAAAAGAGCAATGATATGCAAGTGCTATAACAAGTCTCAGTTAGCATAACGCAGTACACGTAGCAAGGATTTTTTTTTTATCGTTGTTGTTTTTAAATTATATAATAAATAAAAAGAAAACCGATAGAATAGAAAAAGAATAGAGCAAGCTAGTGTTAGAGGCCTTTTTGCTTTTGTTAATTGTATAATAAATAAAAAGAAAACAGATAGAATACAAAAAGATTAGAAAAGCTAGTGTTAGTTTTTTTAAGAAAACAAGCAGTAAATTAATAGAGTGCAAGTCTAAAAGGGACAAATTTTTTTTTAAAGAATATAATTAGAATAGAGAGTGCTAGAGTTAG
Source organism: Tor tambroides (assembly GCA_021397915.2). Taxonomy (NCBI): domain Eukaryota; kingdom Metazoa; phylum Chordata; class Actinopteri; order Cypriniformes; family Cyprinidae; genus Tor; species Tor tambroides. Next base: position 1,524 of record JAFVLL020038853.1, read on the forward strand.
AGGGTCAAATAAAGATGGAATAGTGTTTTTAGCCGATTCTTGAAGATGGCTAAGGACTCAGCTGCTCGGATTGAGTTGGGCAGGTCATTCCACCAGGAGGGAACATTTAATTTAAAAGTCTGTGAAAGTGATTTTGTGCCTCTTTGGGATGGCACAATAAAGCGACATTCACTTGCAGAATGCAAGTTTCTAGAGGGCACATAAGTCTGAAGTAATGAATTTAGGTAAAGTGGTCCAGAAACAGTGGTGGTTTTATAGGCAAACATCAATACCTTGAATTTTATGCGAGCAGCTATTGGTAGACAGTGCAAATTGATAAAGAGAGGTGTGATGTGCATTCTTTTTGGCTCATTAAAAATTAATCTTGCTGCCATGTTCTGGATTAATTTTAAAGGTTTGATAGAACTGGCTGGAAGACATGCCAAGAGAGCATTGCAATAGTCCAGTCTGGACAAAACAAGAGCTTGAACAAGGAGTTGTGAAGCATATTCCGAAAGAAAGGGCCTGATCTTCTTGATGTTGAATAAAGCAAATCTGCAGGACCGGGCAGTTTTAGCAATGTGGTCTGAGAAAGTCAGCTGATCATCAATCATAACTCCAAGGTCTCTGGCTGTTTTTGAAGGATTTATGGTTGATGTGCCTAACTGGATGGAGAAATTGTGCTGAAACAACGGGTTTGATGGAACCACAAGCAGTTCTGTCTTGGCAAGTTTGAGTTGAAGGTGGTGGTCATTCATCCATCAAGAAATGTCTGTTAGACAAGCTGAGATGCAAGCAGCTATCGTCGGATCATCAGGGTGGAAAGAGAGGTAGAGTTGAGTGTCATCAGCATAGCAGTGGTATGAAGAGCCTTGTTTCTGAATGACAGAACCTAATGATGCCATGTAGACAGAGAAAAGAAGTGGTCCAAGAACTGAGCCCTGAGGCACCCCAGTAGTTAGATGTTGCGACTTGGACACCTCACCTCTCCAAGGTACCCTGAAGGACCTATCTGAGAGGTAAGACTTAAACTACTGGAGTGCAGTTCCTGAGATGCCCTTTGCCAATTGGGTTGACAGGAAGATCTGGTGGTTAACCGTATCAAAAGCAGCGGACAGATTCAGCAAGATAAGTATAGAAAATTTGGAATCCACTTTTGCTAGTCTTAGGGCTTCAACAACTGAGAGCAAGGCAGTCTCTGTTGAATGTCCACTTCTGAAACCAGACTGGTTGCTGTCAAGGGAAACCGATCTGTAGTTTTCTAAAAGAGATGGGTTAAGGGTGGGTTTCTTAATTAGTGGGGTTATACGAGCCTGTCTAAATGCTGAGGGAAAAACACCAGCGTGAAGGGATGGGTTAATGATGTGAGTGAGTGCAGGTGCAACTGTAGAAGAAATGGCTTGAAGGAGATGAGATGGAATAGGATCAAGCGGACAAGTTGTAGGATGATTAGAAGGGATGAGTTTGGAGACTTCTGCCTCAGAGAGTGAAGAGACGAATGTGAACGAGTGTATGTTTGCTGGTAAGATGTGCTTGACAGATTGTGGTGTGAACAATATTGTGCACTGATGGTTTTAATTTTATTAATGAAGAACGTGGCAAAGTTGTCAGATGTTGTCTGCAGTGGAGACATTAGCAGAGAAGGAAGAGAGAAGTGACTGACACACAGTGAGGTCAGTAGGATTTTTTGATTTGAGCCACACCATTTCAGCAGCCCTGAGCTTAGAATGATGGTTGCAGAGAACATCAGACAGCCAAGGGGCAGAAAGGGTGGTAAGGGCTGGCCTGGAAGACAAGGGGCAGACAGTGTCTAAACAATATGTAAGAGTGGAGCAGAAAGTATCAGTAGCATTGTTAGCATCAAGAGATGTGAAACAAGTGAATGGCGAAAAACGGGCATTACAGAATGAAGGCAAACTTAATTGCTATATGGCTATTGGATAGCATTAGGATTAATGACGTGCTGCTCTTTTTTCAGGTAATTTTGCAAAAAAACAAACCGAGGATACCTGCAGGGTCTCTAGGTCAATATGTCTTTTAAAATATCAGATCATGTGACCTTGTTATGACAAGGCAAGGTTAGTTCATGTTGTAAAATGTCATGTGGTGCAAATCTCCAAAAATGGAATTTATTACTTAATAATTCATGGTATTTATAATACTTTTTTACTTTGAAAATAAGGTGTGTATACGCACAATGTATTCAAGATGAAAGGAAAACATATTTTTACTTTTTATTTGATGGTTACACTACATGACATTTTTATAGTCAATAAGGTTGTGATCAAACGATGTAGCTACAAATATTTTCTCTCATATTGTGACATATATCCAAGTGTAATGAATTATTGGGAAAAAAGACAGGGAACAATTTATTGGTAGGCAGATTTTATTTGATTTAAAAATATGAGTTCAAAACATTTTTTTAAATACAACATGCATGAATGAATCATTCACAATAACATAAGCTCAACATGCATTTAGAAAAGATTAATTTCCATTTTTAAGAATTTGATACATGCGTCTTAAACCAGATATTTACAGGTATTTAATTTTGCTTATCTTTCATCTTAATTTTTAATTATTAAAATGTTTTGACTTTTATACCATTGCATCTAGCTTAAAATATGAGTCCTCTATCCATAATATTTCTTTCTCTAGTGAAAAAAAGTCTTCTCATCTGAATCAGTGGAGAAATATGCACAGATCAAGTACTGTTTACAAGCAAAAACAGTTCAAAATAGCTCTAAACAAATATGTTGGTGGATTTTGATGTGAGCGAAAAACAGGGAATGGACTTTATCACTGGAGGATGCGTTATTATAGATTATGGTCAAAAACAACAGTTTAAAGTTAACTGTAGACCTGTGGATGCCTTATGTAGATCGTAGACCGTGATGGATTTGTTTCTTACAGACATGCAATAATTGATGGACTGGAGTCATGTGGATTATTGTGATGTTTTTATCAGCTGTTTGGACTCTCATTCTGACGGCACCCATTCACTGCAGAGGATCCATTGGTGAGCAAGTGATGCTAAATTTCTCCAGATCTGTTTTGATGAAAACAAACTGATCTTGGATGGCCTGAGGGTGAGTAAATTTAACAAATTTTCATTTTATTTTTAATTTAAATTTTATTTCATTTTTCATTTTATTTAGTTTTTTTTTTTTTTTTCATTTAGTTCACCATTTTTGGATGAACTATTCATTTAAGAAATTAAATACAGTCCATTATTTAATTCCATGTTGTCTTTAACACTTCTTTGGAGAATTAACTTATGAATAGCACACTTTCAGTTGTCTCTGTATGTTAAACTAAAAACAAAATTTTGGTTGAAAGACTCAGTGGAAGCACAGCAGTGGAAGTCCCTTCTCACCACAACGCCTTCCTCTTCTGGTCTTTTGTTCTGTCAGGCTTTGGGGGAAAAAATCTGCTCAGCTGCGCACACACTTTCGTATCTAAGCCGGCATCAAAGTCTTATCCCTGCTGGTTCTTCTGCAAGCAAAGCTTTAGCTACAAGCTATTGATTTCAAAGCCTCTAAATTGGTGGTTATCTAGCAGAGAGCCATTAGCCTAGCTCAAATTAATGATGAGCAACATCAACAGAGGCAGTGGGCAGAGAGAGGGGGGTTGGAAATGATGGAAGGCGCTCAAAGTGGCTCTCCCTGTTGATACAGCTGAAGACATTACCATGGCACAAAAGTGACAAATGAATTTGGCTGACAAGAAAGAGAAAAAGAAAATGCCGCTTTTATTTATATACTTTCAGATGGATGGTTACTTCACACAGCCACATCTGTGATAACAATTCCACATGCTGGATTCCTCGGACAGATCATCTACATTCCAGACTCTCACCACACAGATTACTCAAAGCACACACACACACACACACACACACACACATACACACACACACACACACACACACACACACACACACTCTCTCTCTCTCTCTGTTACGCTTTCTGTTACTTCTCATCTGCGGAAATGAAGCCACCCGTCAAAATGGTGAAAAATGAACCCATTTTAGGCATTACATAATTAGTCTACAAGGAAAAAGTAATAGGAAAAGATTTGAGCGCAGATAATAAAAATGAGGAGACATATTTGGAACGGCGTATGGGTTATATATAGCACCATTATAATTATATCACAAATTCTCAATCAGCAGAAGAAGGACAGAGAGAGATGTACACTCTTCAGGTCTAGACAAATTTTAACGCACCAAAGCTGGTATTCATTACAGCAACCAGAGAACACGGGGAACATTCCGGAGAATTATCCCTCCCCAGCCGAGAGAGAAAGAGAGGGAGAATAAAACAACAGAGAATATGAAGAGCAGGTGACATTTGCTCAAAAAAGGCTAGAGAAGGAACAGAAAATATGTCTGTATGAAATACAACATCAATAAAAGTGAGGATGTAGGGTGGCCTTTAAATTAATCTCATATCCTCCAGCACACCACACACACACACACACACACACACAGAAGATCTCTGGCAGAATGGCTGTAGGGTGTGTTGAGTAATGGTAGAGATAAATCATCAGCTCTTCAATGTTTCTTGCTCTGTCTAGAGGAAGAAGAGCTTGGCTTTAGGGTTTACAGAGTCAATACGGTTTACATACACAGACCTCAGAATCTCTATTACTGAGAATGTCTTATAGACACTGTAAACATTTCAACACACTAAAACAGAAGAGTGGTTCAACTGCAGCCTTAAAGTGAAATGAAAATAACAAACTGCAATGATAAGCACTTTGAATTTAATTATTAATAAAAAGTTGAAATCTCATGAAATCAAGTAGAAATGAGAGAAATTATTTTGACCAGTTACATTCATAGAAACAAATATGTTATTTGGCAATATTACATGAGAAAGGGTGCTGCTATTGTGTGTGATATTGTTTTCATGCAACGGTTCAATAAATAAGTTCATATTGAGTGGCTTTCATTTTGGCCAAAATCTGTTTGGAATGCAGAAACACAAACAGTAAAGGCCCATTCACACCAAGGAGAATAGCTGTAACTCTAAAGTATAACACCGCAACTATATAACAATAATGGAACAGAGCAACGAAATTGTTGGATTTACTTTCAGAGCGATTTTGTCTAGCTGATGAATTGTCCAATTGTCCATTGTATAGTCAGTGGTATAGTGATGTATAAAGCACAAAACACACAGAAGTCACTTTCAAGCCAAGTAGCCTTCTTTTGGTCAGCACTGCGATTTTGCATGAATTTCATGTCGTGTGGAATTCTACAGGAATGACTGGATCTTGTCTATGAAATTTTGCCGAACGATGGTAAATGTGACTGGACCTTTTATAGTACACTCATTTCAGCTGATAATACTCAACAGCTGTTTATGAGCACTGTTTATTCATATCACACATTTATGCTAAGCCTTTAAGAACTTGCAGTGTAAACCACAGTCTCCTGCTTTTGGGATCTGATAGAGCATTTGCTGAAAACCACAAGACGTGTGACGTCAGACTTAAGCTGATCTAATCGAGTAGATCAGTTGATGAGGTCTGAAATTATTTGCGATTCAGTTTGAATCATTTGGACAGTTCACTCACATACTCATATTTAGTTATCTGAATTAAGACATAGCATACACATACATAAGCTAATTAGACTGACCCTAACCTAAAGCCTAAATTGAAACTTTCTACATTCTACACTGAAAAAAAAAAAAAAAAGATTTATTCAATAAGAGGTATTTGTCAGATTTAGCTCACATTTAGGAATATGAGCTGTGATGATGTACAACACAGTTGCGATAAAATAAATAAATACATACACGTACCCAGTGACACACTGGTGTCCAGGGCCTTTAGTGTAATCGCTCTTCTTTCTTTTTTCTCTCTCTTTTTCTTTGGTTCTTTAGCAGGCATACACAGATGGCCCTATTGACCGCTCACATACTTGACATTCCAGCCTGTATTCCAGTGTCTGCCTTCCTCAGGCCTGCAGCCAGCGCTCTTTTCCCCATTCCTTTTTTTCTGTCTCAAGTTGTTATGTTCAGCACTCTCAGAAAAGCGTCTTTTGGTACTAAGTACAGCCTGGTAGACTGCAATCACAGCACTCTCTGTACAGCCGTCTGTTACACACACACACACACACACAGACAGAAAGAGAAACCACCCACATTTTCCTGTCCCATGCATACAGCTGAAGGACTATAACAGAATTTGGCAAAGTCACCAGTCCTGTCTTTCCATTACAGACCATATGTCAGCTGGAGTGTTTGTAAGACTGTAGAAACAGGTTTCTATATGTTTGCACTATAGATCCCGAGAGTGCCCATCATGGCAAGCATCCATTAAGGCAGTTGTTATTTTTGTCCTGAAGAACTGTAATCTGCATTCTATTAGCATTAATCAAGAGATGAGGAAAACCAGTGAAGGATTATTAGTGTTGAGTTAGGGATTTGAACAAACCTATAAGCCTAAGTGCCACTGCCACACACTTCCATACACTTATTTTATGCAAATTTTGGGACATTAAATTAAGTAACACTAGGATGCAAATGAAAACGTCCAAAATGCAAATAAAAACAAACATGTATGCTTGCTTTAGGTGTATAATAATAATCATGATTTTTTTTTTTTTTTTTTGGTTAAAAAGACATAAATGATGATGGAAACGCAGTTTAAGAATAATAGAATAGAATATGCATTATTGTCCCATTTTTTGGGAAATTTGTCTTGGACAATCAACATGCATAGAAAAAGTCAAGTGATTGAATAATTCGCTCAGACAAGATAATGGGTCTCATTTACTAATCACTAATCTGCGTTTTCACATACAGATCATGATTTATTAATAGGTTTCATGCTAAAATGAATTCTAAATTTACGGAAAAAAAAATGTAGGAACAACTGAAACCACACATTGAGATTGCTTTGAGGATGACACACTTTTGACGCATTGTTTGAGGATCTTGCTGCATGTTCTAGCGAGACTGTGTCTTTAGAGAGCATCAAAAAGGCTGCGGAAACCTTTACATGGTAATGGTTTGGGTGTTTTTTATGTTAATTACTACCCTTGAGCATGCAGCCACTCATTTAGAAAACACCAAATTTATTAAATTTTAAGTGTTAACAACCAATTTAAGTGTGTGTTGTTCTCTGTAAAATACAATTAATTCATGCAAGTGAACAAGACCAAATATCGCTAGCCTAATCGTCTATCTGTGCACTTTGTATAAAATGGCAATAACTTACATTTCCAACTTCTGATTGAATGGCTTTGTATGTAATTTATCGTATAAATTCAATTCGCAGTTTGGATGGAAACATATTTAACAATGTACATGAATGATACCTAAATTCATGTGGCTTGATGAGAAGTGTGCTTTTATAAGCAATCAACTTTGCCAAAATAACATCCATATTTAGGCATTAGAATATCACAAAGATCTGGGAGTGATTTAGCTTCACTAAAGCAACCGCCCACAACACCTCAGCAGCCACCTAGCAACACCCAGGCATCAAACATCATGGACTTTTTCTTTTCATTTCCAACCCTTGTGCCACATGAGAGTACAGTTGTTTGATATTTCCACAGGCTATTTTTGAGTTCACAGTCAAGGAGAAAAGAGGTTTGAGTCGGTTTGTCTTCCAAGCAGGAACTTGGCACAAAACACGAAGGAGAGAAGACAGACAGCCTTTAGATCGGAAAATCCCATATTCATCAAAGAGAGCCTATTAAAATGCTCTCCTGCACCCTATAACTCTGCAGGGATCAGGAGATATCAGGGAGTACAGAAGGGAAAAATAAGGACACCGCGTTAACATTTGGGAAACGGATGATCTGCGGCGCTTAAAAATGCAGCAGGCAGGGAAGTAAATCTTCCGAGATTATCAAGCTACGATCCACTGAACGTATCATAAATATTTATGCGGTTACAGACATATTATCTCGCTGCATCAAAACAAGAGGGCATCATTCACGGATCTCATACATAAACCCTGCGCATTCTCCCCGAGCTGAATAAAATAACTCATCCCGTGTGATTTTTTTACACCGCTCTGTCAGTTTACTCGCCATGAATAAGGTGGAGATCCACAATGGGAAAAGATAAAGATGCAAGTTCAAGGATGGAGGAGAAAAGATAGGAGAGCTTGCCAGCATTCTGTGGGAGGATGAAAGAGAGAGCAGGAGAGAGAGGGATGATGGGGTGGAAGGAGAGAGAGGGTCATCTGGGGGGCTGGAAGGCCATAAATAAGGCTAATGAAATGACCGTGCTTTAGATGGCTGAGGCCCAGGCCTTTAGCCTGATTTATTCTGATTGTGTCCCAGCACACAGCAGACCCATCTATCCAGCTCTCTCTCTCGGTCTCTCTCCCTCTTTCCTCCTCTCTTCCTATCACCCACCCCTACCCCAGACACACACATCCTATTCCAGGGTACTAATATCACGTTGCTCGGAGATATCTAGCACCCACAACCATGAGAAGAGGGCGTAAGAGCCAGGGGTGTAAATTACTTCAGTAATTGTGCTTCATTACTATAATTACGTTTTATTTTGGGCAATTTGTACTTTACTTGAGCACCATTGAAACTTAATGCCTGCACTTTTACTCAAATTACATTTATAAGGTAGGAATGATACTTTTTTACCTCGTACAAAAGAACCTTTTCACATTTCAGGCATTGGAACATTCAAGTAAACGATATAGGAGAGTAAACATTTAGATTTATGAGGCACATCCCAGATGATAGTAAATGTAAATTTAATTAAATATTATTTGCTATAGCAACAGCAAAAAAAAATAAAATAATAATAATAATAAAAACTTTGCGTTTCCAAAAGAGGAAAAAAGCACAGAGAGATGGATTACAGCAGTCAGAAAAGAGAAAGATTAAAGAAATTAAATTAAATTTAGGTTAAGATAGATTAGATTAATTTGCTAGATTTACAATGTTAATTAAGACGGAATTGCATCAATGCAGTTTGTGAAAAGGATATATTTGGAGGCCCCTATAGGAGGCCTCAGCAAACTTCCAAGGATATGGCAGAATGACTTCAAAGTATTTAAATTAATAAATGATTGTTCTTTTATAAAAAATAATCTAATAATCAACTGAAGAACAGTTCTTGGAACTGCTGGAATCACAGAATTATGAATAATTAAATTTAATATATCAATACTCACAGTTTCTGTTAATAAAAATAGTTCATAAACAGAAAACTGAATACTTCTTGGACAATATATGAGGCTTCAAGTAAAAAAGGTTGAGAAGTACAAGATATACATATTTCACTGATCATCACAGTGTAATCCTATACTCCTATAATCCTATATTTTGTGTTTTTCTGATGCAAAAAAAATCAAATATACCTATGAATTTGACATACTTTATATTTAAAGAATAGTTTCTGACCTAAAGCATATTGTTTTAATTATATTATAACCATCACAAACCTGACTGTGTGTGAACAATCAGTCATCAAGTCTATAAACAACTTTACTGAAATATCAAACAATTAGTTGGAGGTGAATGTTTAACAATTTCGGTTAGCAGGTTTCTGTTTAACATCTGGTGTGCAATTAAATGTGGAAGCGTTTTTACTTTTCTTCAGTCAGTCAGTTTTTGGCTAGACACTTTGACTCTACGCATTATTTCTGAGTACCTGTTAAGAGCTTTCCCAGGCCAGAACATTGAGGGTTAACTGCTTCCTGTGTCTCCTGTTCATGGCAAGGTCTTTCATCTTCTCTGTCTAATACGTACCAGTCTAAAATCTCAGTCGGACTGCAGAAACCCAGGAGGATTTCTCTAAAGTTACGGCACACACTGGATTGTGTGTAATATTGGCACATTTGGAGCTCTTTGGAATGGATGTGTGTAGGTAGGTGTGTGTGTGAGAGAGAGAGAGCTCCAAATCTACACGTCTCAGCAGCGACATTATTCATCACAGCCCGGAGCAGCGCTCCTTTGGGCTTGTGTTTCATCCATTTGCTAGAATCTTTCTGCTTCTCTCGTTTTCTCGTAAACACACATATCCACAGCAAAGACGGATGTCTTAACATCACATTGTGATATAGAGCTTCTGTTTCAGTTGTTACATCTTTATCGGCTCTGCTTCTCTGCGCTGTGTGTATGATTGTGTTGTCAGGAGATATTAATAACAGGCCCACGGGCTGCTCGACAAAGACTCACATCAGTTATAATTACCAAGCTTATGGAGGGATGAAACAGGAGAATCAGTTCACACCAGTTGTTCCTCTCCATACACTTTTATTAAACCATTACAGTGTTTCTCTGCTTAATACTGGGTTGACATTTTGGGGATTTGGTATAGCGTATGCTGTTGAAAGACGTAAGTAACAGGGGAGAAAGTGGAAATGGAATCAGAATGTGTCAGACTTGAACATGCATCACTCACATGAGCACCATGGCTCAACACGCACAACTGATTCCAGTGGAGTTAGGCATGAGCACTAACTAATGATGTGATAATCTGATAAAAAGGTTGCGACCCATTTAGAAGTAATTTAGATAAAGCCTTTAAATTTCAAATTTAATTCCTGAGTTTAAATTGTGGAAGCAAATAAAATGTAGATTTGCAATTCAAATACAAATTTAAGTGCAATTAAAGTTGCAATGAAATGGAAGTAGCAACAGATGTTTCCTTCCTTATTTTAACGTACATCCGAGTAAAGTGGATTATCCAAAAAGAAAAGGATGAAAATTGCAGGGCGGGGACTTGCAGTCAACTGTACGAAAGGGGCGGAGTTTACACAGCAGACTAAATGGCTGTGGCTACATTCAAAATCGCATACCCTAGTAGGTGAAAAAGAGTATGTGACAAAAGAAGTATGTCCTAATTCACTCACAAAAGGGTGCCTGGATGACCTACTACTTCCAGTTTGATTCTGAAGTGTGCACACAATGGACATTTTACAATCCCATGAGGCCATGGGAGAGGATCTGTGAATGGCAGAAAAGCAACGCAACTGATGCTGGTAGGTCACATGACAATGACAACATGGCGAATGTAGTACGTCCAGATTACTTTCATACTATACACATTCACATGATACTGAACATACTTTTTAGTGGTTGCCAAGTAATTACTTCAATTAATTCAAAATAAGCACTTAAGAGAGTATGCGATTTCAGACCCACCCTGTGTCTCATTTTGATGGCTACGCCTTCCAGAGATCACGTTTGCCGGCTGCATGCGTCATCAAGTATGCTTCATTTCAGAAAAGTCATTTGCAACAAATGCGGATTCCAGACAGTGCAGCCTTCATAACGAGACACCATATGATTGGAGAAGTCCTGCGTATATCATTTGAGAGAAGTCTGTAATTTCAAAAACAACATCAACAGATTAAAATGCATTTATCAATATTTATTTTGTGGTGGAAAAAATGGTGATAGCAGTGTTAATTGTTTTGATAATAATTATTTTGATTACACCAGTGAATAAATATGTATAATTCATCAGAATTTATGGTGTCATTATTTGTGTTGTATTGCTTGTGACTAATATATTCCTATTAATCACACGATAATTGCTCTGTTGTAAATTTTGTGTATTTTAATTACAATTATAGTCAATGAATTATAATGGAATTCTTATATTCTGAATTGTGCCAACCCTGTCTGACAGGCAGAAATGAGACTCTCTCTCTCTCTCTCTCTCTATATATATATATATTTCACAGCACAATTGAAAGCAACATATTTTCCAGAGAGCTGTGCCCTTTGTCACTTTTCTGAAAGCAAACATGTAGACCCACTGCAAAGAATACATTAGTGGAAAGATCCAAGAAAGAATACTAGATCATACATTAACATCCCTCTGAGATGTTTTCTTCAGTCACCTATAAAGTGATTATCACAGACGAGCAAATTTTGAGAAGTTCTGCTAATTGCTTTCCTTGGCCTCTTACTTAGGTACTTGACAACCTCTTTGCCTAAATTAGTCTTCAGCATTTCCAATAATGGTCAGCGTTGGTTGAAGCCAGCTCCATTTGACTTGGCTCACGCTGTGGGTAATTATACAGCAGAGAATGAAGTGTATGAAGTGGCGTTCAGGTTATACAAAGAGCTGTGAGCTGGCAGAGGGATGAAAGAGGTAGAGGGTGAGAAGAGGAGAAAAATAGAACACCTCAAACTGCTTTTAAAGGATCTCCATCTGTAAAAGAAGCGAACGGTGGGGACTCATGCGTGGGAGGTCTGGAGAGAAGAGTGGGACGGAGAGAGAAAGAAAGCGGAAAAATGAAGAGATATCTTTTGGATGGTTTACTGTTCATTTTTATGCCTTTCTTCTTCTTCTTCGCCACAGAGCATCATCCTTCTTTCTCTGAGGGTGGGCTGTTTTTCTCTCAATGTGAGTGTTGTATGAGTCAGTGCAGCGGGCCCACGCATTACCCCTGTGCAGGACAAAGGACAGGAAGAGAAAAGAGAGCAGGCTCAAGCTGTTTATACGCTCTGCTGTTGCTAGACAGATATACCTCAAACAAACTCTAAAACAGCGCCAGTGACATTTAATCCCTCTACACCCCCATGAGCACCGGGACACCCCGTCTATGCCACAAGCATTTGACATGACCACCCCTACAATGCCATGGTACATATGTTATTAGATTATTAGATTGTTATTAGATTGAGTTATTAGATTGGTACCAGGGGTGTAGGAACAATCTGAAAAGTGGAGAGACTGATTATAAACCTTATCAGCTTAGCTCATGAATATTAAAAGGTTATTCACATAAATTGGGATTACAGGGGCTGACTTTTGATTAATAAAGATTTATTTTCACGTGGTTCCTTGCACAATACGTTGTTATAACCTTAAATCACTTTTACCATAGTGCATTATTTGTAAACTAATACATTTTGATGTTTGTGTTGGCGCCAATAGCCTCTTGGTTAGTGTGCTGACATACAGCGCGACTGCATTTGTGGCAACCCCAGTTCGATTCCCGTCTTAAGGTGCTTTGCTTTCCTGTCAGCTCTTCACTGTCCTGTCCCAATAAAGGCTCATAAATATGTTTGTATCACATAGCAAGCTCCGAATGTTTGGCTTTTCTGACGTAGTAAACTTGCTAGGTAGCGCACCTGGTACAGCATTGCACTTGAGTATGAGTCCTCTGAAACACAAGTCATGATTAAAGAGCTTGAAGACTTGTAAAAGCAAGCTAGAATGGCATGGTTGCTTCAGCAAATGTTTTTTTTTTTTTTTTAATCTCACGTTTGCTTTTGTTAACACTATCGGTTAGGTTTAGGGTAGAGTTTAGTGTAGGTGGCACATTATTTTCAAATGCAGTAGAGCATTAACCTTTTAGGACCACTCACAAGACATTTTGTTGATGTGACAATGACAACATGGTAAAGGATAACATACTTTTTTAGCAGCCATGAAACAATTCCTTATTCAAAATAGGAACCGACTCAAGAGAGTATGCAAGTTCTGACACAGCCTTAATGGACACAGCTTAATGCATGGCCTCTTAAAGTATACTCCATTTTATTGAGTGCACACTAGAAAGTTTCATCCTATACACTATGCTAATGACTACATTTACGTCACATACGCTGTATGCATACACAAGCAGATGCATAAAATCCAAAGTATTCTTTAGACTTTATGGTGCATTTTAAGAGCACTGTTCTAGTAGCAAGCTAATTTTGCATCATTTTGCAAAAATTTAGCCAAATTGAGGTATCTTAGAAAGTAACATAATTTTTCGAGTCAGCCTTCAAATCGAGAGCATGTCAATTGCCTAGGTGGGCAGCTCAAGGTTTCGGAACAGAGCAATTATGATAAAATGTCTTTCATTAGTGCTTATTTTACAGTCGTTTTTTCTTCCGCTGAGTGTGTGAAGGCATCCATTCTAGTCTAGATATAGAGTCTCAAGGATATCTGCTGTTAACTGAATATTTTTCTTTCTGTCAGTGCCTTCTGCACGCTGTTATCTGTGGTGATAGATGATACAGCCGATAGAGCGGCTGGTGTGTCTCAGCAAAAATCATCCCCTCCCCCTCGACAGGCTCGCCGTTAAAGGCGGAATAAGCAAAGCTGCTACGGAAAGTGCTGAAATACCAAGATAAAGTTGCCTTCATTGAGCCCCCAGTGCTAAAAAAACACAGAGAAGGGAAAGAAAGAGAGAGAAACTGAGACCAAGAGAGGCTCAATTAGCTCATAGACCTATGCGATAATGTGTGACAGTGTGAGTGATCCATAAATATGGATGAGCGTGAGTGTGCGTGCACATATGTGTGGGGGAGGACACGTGTATCCTGAGCCAAGTCTTCTCAGAGTGTGAAACCTAATGAGTGCATGTGCTGTAATCTCTGACACATGATAAAAAGTTTCAATGCCGCCACAGTGCTTTTTTGTGAGGGAAAATCAGTAATGGAGAGTGTAGAAGAGAAAGAACTGATAGGACACTGTTAGAAGGCTGTAATGCGATCGCAGGCATTCCTGCGCTCACGGCAGAGCCAAGTATTGTACGGTCTCAGGCTGATAGAATACACTTTTGTCCTCTAGAGATACACTGAGTCATCTTGATCTCACAAGGGACGAGAGAGAGAGAGAGAAGGAAATGGAGAAAGACATGTTTGTCTTTAATGAATGTATATTGAATACTTCACCACCATAAATCTTGGCAGGTTCCCTCATCCGCCCAACTAAATACTTTGCTGCAGGCATTTTCATGCCATTGCAGTCAGTATGGAGGCCACACCTGTTTACCTTTTGCCTATATTCCACATTCACGACATAAACCTGTGCACTTATGCTCACCAAAACTGCATTTGTTGGTTCAAAAATACAGTAAAAACAGCAATATTGTGAAATTTACCAATTTAAATAACTGTTTTCTATTTAATTATATTTTAAAATGTAAAATGTTCCCATGATGGCAAAGCTGAATTTTCAGCATCATAACTCCAGTCTTATACAGTATATATGTAAAAAAGTAAAATTGTATAAAGGTATGATGGTACAAAATTACCCTTTGCAAAGACCTGCCCCCACTTTGTTAATGTTGCTATGTCCAACGAGCCCTGGCACTCTTTTCAATCCACAAATCATGTTCTCACGCAGTGAAAAATACGTCACGGACCAAAGAGGAAACTGACAATACGCCGACAGACAAGACAGAGCAGCTTCCTTTTGGTATGAAACAAAGTCTCTTTTTTTGTTATTTTTTAAAGAAATTCAAACAATAAATACCATTTTGTGGCTCTTTAATGTGCTGTGACAGATCGCTGTATAGTGCCTCAATTCAAGAGGAACGTGAACCAATCATCTCTTTACTAGTTAGAGCACAAAATAAACATGAATGAACATCAGAAGGTATCGTTTCAACCGCAGAAAGGCATCAATACACCGTTTTTCAAATTCAAGTCCACCGACGTTAATCTACTGTCCAGGGCTGTGTTTTTCAAAAGCAACTATGGTCGAAAGTTCTGTCATTACCAATAGAATCCAAACGACCATAGTCAGTTAACGATGCTTTTGGGAAACGCACCCCTGTCTGGTTTGTTTGTCAGACAAAAATGGCAGATTCTGCCTTATGGTTGGTCAGATTGCCTGTCAATCAAACACCTGGCGAAGGGTCAATTCAGTGAATTGTAATTTATTTAGTTTACATATTCTAATTCTTATTTTTATTCTTATATTAAATTTAAATTTACACTATTTTTACACTTGTTTATCCCATCTTTCTGTGTGGCGTTGGGTAACTGCATTGAGCTCTGACAGACATTTATAAGACTGTGAAGTTCTTCTCCAGTAAAGGTTTTCCAACCCCAAGAGACACCAGCGCGTGAATAAAGGACAGAGAAATACGAAGCGACTCTTCTCATCGCTGTCCTCATCTGCTCTTCCTGCATAATGTGCCTCAGCAAATGCACGCACACACACTCCTCTGTGTTTTTCTCTTTCATTCATTCTATCTCTTTCCCTTTAATGATTGCTGGCCAGTCTAGTGTGCATAAGATGGCTATTCTCCTGTGTTTCCTCAGAAGGGTTAGAGGCCAGCAGCAAAACACACAGACACACACAAGCAGAGACACACACCGATACACACACATGGGGGTAGAGGTCAGTGGTGATTAACACAGTGAAAGGGACCTTTCCCCTAGAAAAAGCTCTCTCAGTATCAATCATAGTCAGACCCTATTCAACCCTAATAATGGCAGAGTAGATTAATGAGTGTCTCTCAGACAGCACACACATCCTCACATGCACAATCAGAGGAGACAGGGTTTATGTTTGACATATGACCATGTGTTTTTTTGCTTAAGTCTGTAAAAATGTGTAGAACTGAATAAACATATGCAGCACATACTCTATGCAAGTTGTAGGCATAGTCATTTACATATACTCTCATTTTGTTCCAAATGAGTTCCTGTGTGATTTTCTTCCATCAGTTAAAACAGAAAAGGTGCATTTTTGAAGAATATCCTGAATAATCTTATAAATATAATTAAAGAGATTTAGGACTGGGGCTGTCAAGCTCCAAAATGACACCATTAAAGTATCATAAAAGTCCAAATTAATTGTGGACTACATTCCAAGTCTTGTGAAGTCATAAGGAAGCTTTGTGAGAGGAACAGACTAAAATTTAATAATCTTCCACTTCAGTGAACTGTTAAATGCTGCAGCTGGATCATTGAGTCCAGTGAAAACTGGATCAGGCTTATTTGTCAGTCATTCAGACTGATTTAACCTTCAGATCAATTTGTGAATGAATCATTAAAACTGATTTGAACAAATCATTGAAGGTGAGGTCACATTTATCGTTACTCTGCAAAATTTTGTGTGCAAAATCCAGCCGTTCCAATAGTAATCTGCACATTTGGGAATTTTGCATGAGGGCACAATCTTCCCCACACAAGATTCACTCAATTTCAGGTTTGTCACATTTATTTGCTGGGCTGAGGAACAAAAATTTGCTTGCTTTTATAAGTGACTTCTGTCTGAGTGGTGCTTTTTACATCTCTATACACTATTGAAAAGAGACAATGGACCTTTTTTGGCATGCAAAATTTTGCTGCAATATTGCTAATGTGACCGGCCAATATCAGGTTGTGCACACCTTTAGACTGATTCATTAAAAGATCCGATTAAAAAATAAATAACTTTTGTTAACAGATCAGTCATCACTACGTCTCTTATATCTCTTATAACTTATAACTACAGCAAATGTCACATTTTTTTAGTTAACTTAAAAATTGGTCTGTTTCTCACGTGAAGCTATCATATAACTTCAGAAGATTTAGAATATAGTCAGCAAGTTATATGGACCACTTTAATCATATATTTATTGTGCTTTTTTCAGTCCTCATTTTGATTTTTTTAATTTAGCAGACACTGATCCAAAGTGACTTACAAAAGAGAAACAAAAGTGATTTGTCAAAGAGCCAACAATATTTGCAATATACATTTCCTTTCATTAAAGTGCAAATAATTTCCAGAATATTCCTAAACAACACATTATGGCACATTACGAAATCATGATAATTTTTGATTATATAACTACACCCAAAATCAAAATTTTCTTATATGTATGCTAATATTTAACCACCATATTAAGCACATAAAACTTGAATCACACTCTTAAAATTGTATTATGCTGTAGTAGATTGTTGAAATTAAGATTGTTAAAGATCACTGTGTACAATCATGATTGCAGACCTCAGCCATCCTTTCTCCTCCCCCATCTCTGCTCTCTCTCACTAAGAGTCATCAGATGCTGTCAGGAGCGGCCATTACTCAAGCTGTTTATCACCCAAGTGTCTGCTTGCTCTCTCTCTCTCTCTCTCTCACACACACACACACACCTACAAAACTCACACAAGCTCACATGGATTCCTATGACCCCCACCCTATGTGTTCAGCACACACACACATACACACTTTAAAATGGGCTTTCCAGGACAGTAAAACACAGTGATGAGGACTACAGGAGATGGGATCAAAGCATCCGGATCAGATGAATGAAAGGGACTGTGCCACTGTGCCAACACTCTCAAGTGAGCATGTACCTTCCTCAAAACCACCTTATTCAAAGAGACACACAGATTTGTGTTTTTACAAGGAAACAATTTAGCCTGAAGGACAGGAGGAAATGGTTCCTTCTAATAAAAATATAGTACTGAGATTCCATAAACAACATGTAAGGGAAATGGACTGTATTATACTTAAACCCGTGCATTAATTATCTTAGCAGTGTTTATTAAAGTAAGCATTGCTATTATTACAGTTCCAAACAACCAACCAAGATATTCATTTTCTATTCATTTTCTGAATTTTCAGCATCATTACTCCAGTCTTCATTGTCACATGATCCTTCAGAAATCATTCTAATATGCTGATTTATAATCAATGTTATATATTAGGGGTGTGACGAGACACTTATCCCACGAGACGAGACGAGACACGAGACTGATACACGAGAACGAGACGAGACAAGATTTTTAGACTTTTTTTTTTTTTTAAATCCTCAATGATGAAATATATAGGGAAACATGAAAAACACAAAATGAAAAAAATGTAGGTGCATTTTGAAATCAACCTATACTTTATGAAATTAAACTTCTTTTTTAATGAATTATTAAGTCTAAAAATCTCGTCTCGTCTCCTTCTCGTGAACCCAGTCACGTGTCTCGTCTCGTCTCGTGGGATAAGTGGCGGAAGATGATAAGCGTTGCGTTAAGATACTTTCGTTTTGATCGCTACTGTAGACAATAAGTGTTTATACCCAAACTATAAACTTTTATCCCAGTAGGCTACTTCTGTTATTTAAATATCTGTAACACAGAAATAATGATGTGTGGTTGAAAAGGCCGTTTGTGTTGCTCTTTCTGGATCAGCAGCAGCATGAATGCAGATTTGAATGTCTTTAACACCTGTGTCACATCGCGAGTGTCAGTGGAGCTGGAGCAGCGCGTGTTTTGTCGCCGCCCATATCAGAGAATAACAGCGTTCACATCAGAAGCGTGATGATGCCGACCCTCTGATTCATTAACATGGGCAGCTACACGTGCTTCTGACGCTCCACTGACACTCGCGATGTGAAAGCTGAATCGTTGTCATTCAGGAATAAGATCGCAAGCGCAATTTTTAACGATTAATGGTGCAGCTCTAATGTAAACATTGTAAAATTATTTTGTGAGGATATCGTCACGTTCTCGCGAGACACATCGGATCTCGTCACATCCCTAGTAAACATGTTTTTAACATGTATGCACCTGATGTGCTAACAATAACTAATTAAATGCAATTAGGAATAATACATACATATGAATAGGAGGGATACATACATAGGAGGAATACACACACACATACACATGCATACATACATACATACATACATATATATATATATATATATATATATATTCTTCATTTGTTAAACTAAATACATTAAAAAAATAATAAAAACTATAGGATCAATTGTTTTAACGGCTACAAATTCATTTAAGCATCATAAAGTATAAAAAATATATTTCATTTTCTAAAGATTACATTATGCTATTAAAATAAAAGATTCCCTTTAAGTGAGAGTTAGATGATGCAAAGGTTATTTACACTACTTGAATCATTAATCTTGAAAAAAGTATCAGTTTACACAAAAATATTAATCAGCACAACAGAATGATTTCTAGAGCATCACGTAATGGCTAAATGGCTAAAAAAAACGTTTGACCCCTAACATTTGAACGGTAGTATACATGCAAAAGAAAGAAAAAGAGGAAATAAACATGCACAATTTTCATTAAAGCTCTGCATCACACTCTGGTAACAAACAGAATAGGTTTCAACCAGGAAACCTTAAAAGGCTCCTATAAGTGATCCTGGCTGTATATTTAATGATTTTTAGCTCTCTGTATGTCATAATAGGTCTATGGCCAAAACAGACAAATGTATTGTGAGCAAATACGCTGTTGTTGTGATTGCTGTGAGCAGTCAATAGGTAAAAGCTTCGTCTAACCTCAGATCAGAGATCCTTTTAGACTAACAGCAGAAGAAAATGAATATCTGCTCAATGACAAAATCCCCCAAAAGCCTCTTACTCTGCAGACTCTTCACTTCATAATGAGATACATCAAAATGGAAAGCCTTGACATGCTTAGCAACACATTGTTTCCTTGACAACTGTTATCCTATAGTAACCCCGGTAGGTCTTGCAACCAGTAGAAATCCTTGTCGCAGATTACAGCCGTAAAAACTCAATAACCTACAGTCGAACAGCAGGGAACATTCGGACTACTGTGACATGTTTCTCAAGAATGTTTGTGCTGATGGAAGATTAGATCAAGTTCATTGGGGTTCAATGGCCTCTGTCTCTTTACGCAACCCTGTGTAAAGGCCAGGGGCCCTGCTTGAATGTTTAGGGGATTGGCCCTTAAACAGCTACACTCGGAGATAGTAAACACTGACCTGTCTGGGGAGTTGTGGGGTTATTGGCTTCATATTTGTGAGTGTGTATGAATGTGTACATTGAGTGTTTGTGTGTGTGTGGGACTGATAGCTCTACCAGGGCTCCATGGTTAATTAGTTACTGGTTTATTTTTTAGATCAATCTTCCTGCAAAATGCACAAACACACACACTAGCAAATTCACAGAGAGATAAAAAAACATGATAAAGCCACAATTCCCTCTTGTTTGTTAAGGCCCTGATATACTTCAAGTGAAATCAAAGAAAGAAATGACATCATTTCAGACAAAATCTGGCCAAAAAAGTTTGTTTCTGGAGTTCAAAACAGCTTACGTTATAGTAGAAATTGAAGTTGTAGTTCTAATTGAAAGAGACACTGACAGTGTTTTTCATGTTTAATACAGTAAAGCTGCTTGCTTTAAAGCAATCTATTATATAAAGTGCTACATAAATAAATGTGACGTGACAGAAGTGCAGAATTTCAGAGCTGATGCAAACATATCCACATTGCTATAAACAGATGCTTTCTTAACTGCTGTTTTCTCACCGCTATAATTATGTTGTGTGTTTATTTTGTTTGAGAGGAAACTGTGCAGCACATGCAGTACATATTCATCTACAAGCCGCAGAATGGGTGGCATTTTAATGTTTGTTAACAGTAAACCAGTGCTCACATATCTCAAACCTACATGAAGAGTGATGAACTTTGCTGCGAATATACTGGGGCCTTCACGAGCTGGTTCTTTTTAGTGAATCAAAAACACAGAGAACAACCAGTGTAGTTCAACTCTTAAACAAATGACTTTTGAACCGCTTTTTTAAAGTGAACAATACAACACAATTAATATAGGTCAATTCCTGGACAAACGACTCTTGTGAGTTGGTTTTTTAGTGAATCAGTCACATAGAGCGCAAAAAGTGCAGTCTGATTCCTGGACAAATGACTCTTATGAGTTGATTCTTTAGTAAATCAGTCACATACAGTGCAAACAGTGCAGTCCGATTCCTGGACAAATCAATCACATACAGTGCAGCCAGTTCTAGTCCGATTTCCGGACAAATGACTCTTATGAGTTGGTTCTTTAGTGAATCAAACACATACAACGTAACCAGTGTAATCTGATTCCTGGACAATTACTCTTAAGAGTTGGTTCTTTTTAGTGATTCAAAAATATACAGCACTACCAGTTTGATTACTGAGAATATACCTCAAGTTATTTTTAAAGAGTCAAATAAATACAGCACAATCAGCACAGTCTAATTCCCAAACAAATAACTCTTATGAGCTACTTCTTTAGTGAATCATTCAGCAAAATGTGATTATTTAGGTTACACTTTATTTTAAGGTGTCCTTGTTACAGTGAATTATGCATGTAATTATGCATAATTAATTGTTATTACAATAATAAGTACATGTAACGTGTAACAAGGACACCTTAAAATAAAGTGTTACCCTTATTTATTATTTAAAATCTCAGAATTGCCATGGCCAAACATTGTTTATTAATTTATAACATATGATGAATAGAGTAATAAATGTGCATTAAAATGTAAATAAGGCGAATTTTGATTTCATGTCTTTAGAGTTTTTTTACAGCGTAGCATATTCAGACCTACAGCAGAATTCATTTGCTCTACTGTACACAGCCATAAAGAGAGAAAATTCATTTCAGTACATAGTGGAAATGAATTCAGCACACACAAAGATTAGGATGTACTGTTAATGAATTCCTCTGCTCATACAGAGAGCAGTAATCAAGGTTTCTCTGTGGACAGACATGTGAGTCTCATGTAGCTCCAGGCTGCTCCCAAATTAATGTGAACATTTGACAAGGCTGTGTGTGTTTTGTGATAACAGTACATAGCATTCTCTCTCTCTCCACAAACATAAGCACATGTATGTAGACACGTTCAACTAGTAAAAAATAAAATTCTGTGAGCAGAGGAGAAGGAAAGAAGAGAGTAAGGCAGTGCTTCATCCATATTTCTCAAGTTTGTAATGGCAGACCCATGACATTTCCCATATATTGCTGATATAAAGCTGATGTGACCTTTCCCCCGATTTCACAGTGTGTTGAAACACACAGCTTTGAGGAATGTAGAGGAATATTATTGCAAAAGATCTGTGAAAGGAATTACAACCACGACTTTTACATTAACCTGTGTGTGTCTGTTTGTGCTCAAATGAATGTTAGTGAGCTTGCTCAGTCAGTTATTAGCTGATAGAAGTAAGCTATTAGATATTAATTATTCAGCCAACAGCACAACAGTAGTGCACAGTAATAAGGTTTTGTTCCTGAATTAATCAGTGTTTTTGAACAAATTGGTTGAGTAAATGATTCAAACGACTCACTAATCTTTTGTTTGTAAAAATGAACAAATGAAATGGTTACTCTTACAATGAAAGTGTAAAGGGATAAGTGTTTAGCAATTACTCTGTACACAATTGTAAAGAGTGCCGAACTGTAAAAGTGTAAAACTAGCTGTAAGATTAGCTAGTCATCTCATCACATTTTATCAGTCTCTTATGCTCACCAATGTTGCATTTATTTGATCTAAAATACAGTAAAAACTGTAATATTGTGAAATATTATTACAATTTAAAATGACTGTATTCTATTTTAATATATTTTAAAATTTTATTTATTCCTGTGAAGCAAAGCTGCTCAATAAAAAAAAGAGTTCTATCAGTGTTGAAAACAGTTATGCTGCTTTGCATTTTTGAGGAAATTATGATACGTTCTTCCAGGATTCTTTGATGAATAGAAAGAACAGCATTTATTTGAAAGAAATTTTTTGAAACATTGTAAATGTCTTCACTGACACTGTTAATTTCTTTACTGTACTGAACTGTAGTCTATAAATACTGTCACTATGCTTTCAAAATAGCGTGTATTTCATAGGTTTATCCAAGTGTAAAGCCTTGCACCATAGACTTCCATTGTGAGTGCTTGAGTGTAAACTCAATTTTTGCCTAAGGGCAGTTTAAAATTATTTTCTGTGGTAACTGACAACATGTCAGAGATGTGCTTAGCTTGTATTGAACCCAGAACATTCCCTTAATATATCTAATGTAGTAGTACAGCACAAAAAAAAAAAATGTTTAACACGCATCCAATCAAACGCACCACCAGGAATTGCTCTCTACATCGCTGGCTCTTTAAAAACAACTCTGACAACACATTTTTTCCCAACAACGGTCTGTCAAATCATGCATTACCTCTCTGGTAATGAAATTGTGAAATGGCCTGGCAAAATGAGACTCGCCTCTTCAAACACACACACACACACACACACACACACACTCATGACATACATGCACGGACACTGAGACATGTTCGCTACGGAACTAAATAAGATCAATGAGAGTAACTGAGAGTGCAAGCAGGCTCCATGAGATTTGAAGCATGACCAATAAATAACATCCTACCGTGACACACACACACATGGCTTGAAAAGAGCCCACTATTATGACACACAGAGAGCGGGGAGAGCCTCCTAACCTTTCACCTCCATTTGGCAAATGTCTGTGTTTGTGCATGTGTGTGTGTCACAGGGGTTTGTGGACAGAGGGGGTGCTGCTTAATGATGTCTACTTCCAGATAGTACTAAAACCAGATACCACATCACACACACACACACTATTATGTGGGGATGTTTCTCCTACAGATCTTGCTGTTAAACATTAGCCATTTTTATCTGTCTGGCAGAAAACGTTTCTTCTCTTTCCGTGTACCATAACACCGCTCTACAATCTCCACTCTTCCCTTGAACATCTGTTTAAAAGCCAGCAATATTTCAGAGGAAAACCCCTGACAAACATGATCAGCTACCGTCAGCTTCGTTTGACGTGTTTTAAGGAAGGAAGCCATTGCATGGAGTAATTCGGGTCAAGTGACTCTGGCTCTCTGCCGTTCCCTGGGTAAATAAATAATAAGAACTCTAAAAATAACCCGAGCTCAAGCGCTACGATTTAGCCAACACGAGCACACAGTGACAGCTTTATATGTGAGCTGAGGGATTATGGGAGAACTGAAGCTCTGATGAGGCAGATACTTGTGCGGCACAACTCATGATGCTCAAAGACATGTTTATCTCTCTCTCAAATGTAAAATACCTAAAATAAAATACATCTATTCCATATTATTCAATCATAGTTTTGTGGAATGCAAGACCTGCACTGTGAATTCAAAGCTTTTTTCACATTATACCTCCCTCGCTCAAATGTAAAATACCTAAAATATGGCCTTCTATCATAAAATACATCTATTATAATACATCTATTTTCTATAACTTTAAATTCAATGCTCTTTTCACATTACAACAGCATAAAACAGAAATTTCCAGAGGGGCCCTAGTAAGTATTAAAATTCTTTTAAATGTAGTTATATTATTAAAATGCTTAAAAAACACTGAAAATAAAGATGTACAACATCAAACTGGCATCATATTTTTGAGTTATTTACTTGCATTATACAATTTGCATTATAGTCCAAACACCTGATAAAAACATCATGATAATCTACAAGTAATCCACACGACTCCAGTCCATCAACAACCTGTGAAGTGAAAAGCTGAGTGGTAAGTAACAAATCAATCAATAAAGCTTTTTAACTTGTCTATCTACCCAAAACAATCCATAATAACACTTTCTCTAATGAAAAAAAAGAAATCCATCCCCTGTTGTTTTCTCACATGAAATATTTCTTTCCTGATTCAGATAAGAGAACTTTTTCACTGCAGAAAGCAATATTATAGATAGAGGATCCATATTAAAAATGAATTAGAAATGTAAAAATGATGAATTTGTTCCTTATAAACATGCAGCTTTTTGCTTCTCAATATATTGTTTAACTGGAGTCATGTGGATTATTGTGATGTTTTTATCAGCTGTTTGGACTCTCATTCTGACGGCACCCATTCACTGCAGAACATCCATTTGATGAGCAAGGGATGTAATGCTGAATTTCTTCAAATCTGTTCGATTGAAGAAATAAACTCATCTACATCTTGGATGGCCTGAGGGTGAGTACATCTTCAGTAAATTTTTATATTTAGTTGAACTATTCCTATAAATACCTTTATATCTGTTTATATTATAGGCTGATAAACACAAACAACATATTGTATTCTGAACTAATGAGCTTAACTTAAATACTTTTACAACATTTATTAATTTTGTTAATCTTAATTTCAAGTTATATAAATGAATATTAATGAGTTATCAATATACTAGTGCTGTCAATCGATTAAAAAAATTAACTAATTAATCGCACATTTTTCTGAAATCAATCGCGATTAATCCCACTTAACATTACAGTTTTTAAATATACTTTTATATAGCAATAATTTCACATTCAATCTTCAATTTAATGTACAAACAACATAAAGACAGTATATTTTTAAATATTTGTTTAATGGCATCTTTACTTTTATGACTGAAGGTCAGTATCAATGAACCCAATACTACTGATTTCTCTATAAAATTGCCCCCCCTCCATATTTAACCATTGACTATAGCCATTCAACATTACAATATAATTGAGAGCTATCAATTTGAACATTTATTAGACTTTAAAAAAATAAATTATAATTTAAGTGAACTTAAAACAATCTTCACATAAACCCATTATAATAAATGTCATATTACTTGTGCCCTTCAGCAGAAATACAGAAATTGAAATTGAAGTTATCAAACACTAAATTCTAAATTAAATATAGATGAATCCTTAAATCTATAAGTTATTTTTTCCTCTTTTTTGATTTGTCCTTTGATTAATAGACATCACAGCAGCTGGTTATTAGGTTATTTTGGCTGTTATTTCTTTAAGAGCTGCCGCTGAACATGCCGCGAATCTGACACGCATCGTATTTTCTCTCAACCCTTTCTACCTTTTCTGACAGGTCTTAAAGGCTATCAATGAGCTGACGAGTTGAATCGAGCGTGTTCGATGAGGGAGACAGTGCTGGCCTGCTGTAGGACAGTTTTGAATGTACTTAAATGTGACTCATATAAAATATATTACATGCATGCACATTTAAGGCAGCTTTAATCGCCTTTTTGGTAACTTCATGACTTCACTGACTACGTCATTGCATGCAGTTTATTTCGCGCTTTGATATGAAATGATACAGGCTATGCGCCGGCACCTTTGTGCACGTATTGAAGGGCGCGCGCTCCGAGCACAATACGGTTTCCGCCAGTGTTGCCAACTTAGCAATTATGTTGCTAAATTTAGCAACTTTTCAGACTACCCTAGCAACTTTTTCTTCTACCTAGCACCTAGCAACAAATTTAGCAATTTTTTAAAATTGACTTGGCAATTTTTAGCAACTTTTGATAAGTGACTCAGACAATAAAAAGGCACACATTTTCCATCCAAATTACACAAAAAGAAGAAAACCAAAGATGCCTATCAGTACACACATCACGTGAATTGAGTTAGTGGCTATTTGCAATTGTTTAATTTAATAATAATAATAATTGAATAAATGTTCATTTATGATACACTTTGTTAGTAGCTTGTACTTGCGATTGTTGATCAGTTAATACACTGTAAGAAAAATGGAAAAGATACTAATTTGCCAGGACATTATTATCCATTGTAGCCCTGTAACCTGAAATAATGCATAATTTAAAATGCAGGTAAAAACAATATGGAAAATTATTTGGCCAGCCTAAGGCACACCTGTGCAATAATCATGCTGTCTAATCAGCATCTTGATATGCCACACCTGTGAGGTGGATGGATTATCTCGGCAAAGTGCTCACTAACACAGATTTAGACAGATTTGTGAACAATATTTGAGAGAAACAGGCCTTTTGTGTACATATAAAAAGTCTTAGATCTTTGAGTTCAGCTCATGAAAAATGGGAGCAAAAACAAAAGTGTTGCGTTTATAATTTTGTTCAGTGTAGATAGATGGAAAATTTTCTTTATGTCTTAACTGTTATTTTTAGCATTTATTATGTATTTTTCAAGCATTTTTACAAATAAAATGCATTGTAGCAAGTAATAAGAGGTCATAAAAACCACATAATAATAGTATATAAAGACTACCCACCACAAGAATGTGAGTTCACATTACTTCAGGAAACAAATTTGTAAGCAAGAAAAAAACTTGTTAGCAGCACATTTCTTTGACCATAGTATTTAAATATTTCATGCTTTATATCAGGTTTGAAAATATATAAATGCTTTATAGCTTTATATCAGATCAATGATATTATTTTCACCTAACCAGACCCTACCTAAACATAACTCAGAAACATGTGCAAAAAAATAAAAAATACTAGATTTACATAAACATGATTGGCCGACTGACATGTCTTCAACTAGGTTGGGCTCACTATTCAGTGTTCAACAGGTTTCACTATATTAAAGCACATTTTTAAATAGTAGAGCACACTTTGGACCTCGGAAGTATAGTCAAACTTGTACAACCAGTGTATACACACACACACACACACACACACAAAGCAATTTTAAGCCTTATTTAGCTTATCTTGTACCACTAAAGCACATGTAAATTACATGTTTGCTCAAAACTAGAATTACAAAAGGAGGAAATGCACTGACCATTCACAAAACATAACAAGGAAACGCACACCTACTCAAGCACAAATACAAACTCAACCTCTGCCCACATTAGCAGCACCGCTGGCTGTAAACCTTCCCCTAATAAACAGCACTGGCTTTCTCACAGCAGCTTTACATGGCGCGAAATACGGGAAAGCGCGCACACTTCTGCTTATGCTCACATTTGACACACTTCTGTAGGTTTGCTCTCTCTTTCTCTGAACTGCAGTGTTCAAAGGCTCGTGTCAGCCGGAGAGAGATACAGCATCTGACAAATCGCTGGAACAGCCTTGCCTTGCGTTACCAAAATGCCACCCGCACCAGGGAAAATATGTCAGTGCCAATAAACACATCTAGAGCAAGCGGATACACAAGGAGAGACTGTGGAACAAAGCTGCCAAGGTTGTTCCCATGTTGCACGCTTTAAAGTGTCATCAAACGAGCTCTGCGGGTGATCTGGGTTAGTATGCAGTGTGAATGTATCCGTCAAATCTGTCAAAGCTCTCTTGGAATACTTGATTCTGATTGGTCAATCGCTACATTCAGAAGTCAGATATTTCTTTACATTTACCGTCGTTCATGGCAACACAGTAACATTGGGTAACCGCAGACTGGCGCCATTTTGAGTCTCAGGTTAATGGCCTTTTAAAGGGATAGTTCACCCATTTTTTTTAAATTGTCATTTGCTCACCCCTCATGTCGTTCCAGATCTGACGGTCTTTCTCTTTAATTAGTCACATTTATTGTTGCGCAGTAAAATTTTGCAGGCTAAATTGTAGTTCAGTAAGGATCCACATGATCTGGAATTTTTCAAAAAAAAAAAAAAAATTCTGTGAAATTTTGCCTCAAAAATGTCCATTGTCTATAGTCAATAGTATAACGACATATAAAGCAGGATTCACAAATAAGTAATTTTCAAACCAAGCCAGCTTTCTTTCAGTCAACATGGAAAATTAAATTAGGCCTTTAGTTGAAACAGCTGCGATATCTGTGAGGGGAAATCTTTTGCTCTCAAAAGGAATTCTGTTGCATGGATTGCTATTGTAATTAACGGATTTTGCAGGAAAATTACAACTAAAAACAATAATAATAAAAAAATAAAAAATAAAAAAAAATCACAGAGCAACAGTAAATGTGACCATACCTTGAGGCTGAAAGATTTCCCCATGCAGATTTAGCACTGGATTCAGTGTTTCACATGAATTTGCAACACTGACCAACAGAAAGCTGATTGGTTTTAAAGTGACTTTAAGGGATAGTTCACCCAAAAATGAAAATTACTCACCCTCATGTTGTTCCAAAACACGTAAGACATTCATTAATCTTCGAAACACAAATTTAAATTATCTTTGATGAAATCCAAGAGCTTTCTGACCCTGCATTGACAGCAACGTAACTTACATGTTTAAGTCCCAGAAAGATAGTAAAGACATCGATAAAATAGTCCACGTGGCAACAGTGGTTCAACCATAATTTTATGAGGCTACGAGAATAGTTTTTGTGTGCAAAGAAAACAAAATAATGACTTTATTCAACAATTTCTTCTCTTCCGTGTCAGTCTCCAACATGAGTTCAAGAGAGAACCATGGCACATGGATGCCTTGTGCATCACTACACTGTTGACAGCAGACAATGTAGATTTTTTTCGCTAATGTGACCACATTTATGCGGACACACAAGATATTTTGAAGAATGTTGGTAACCAAACAATTTTAGTGAACATTAATTTACACTGTAATGGACTAGTGTTTTTTGTTTTAAAATAATATAGAGGTAGAATTATAAAATTATTTGAACACTACAGTAATTCAATACAGGTTTATGTTTTGCAGTTGCCAGTGTGTTGCTCTTTGGTTACTAAAAGTCAGATGTCCATTCCTTTTATTCCTATGTTCAATTACATGGGAAAGGAATAACTTACCCTCTGCTCAGCAAGGAATATGATTTGAGGCATCATCCATAGCACAAACTGTGTGAGAGGAGTTAAATTAAGGTCTTCTTCCTAATCCCTGACCATAAGCAAAACTAGTAGTGATGTTTAATTTGCAAACACTACTACTTTGCTCCAATCTGCAATAGACCAGCTATGATCACAAAAACTGAAAATGAAAGAGCGCCCCCCTATGGATTACCCAAGATATGAACACTAGTCAAATCAAAGCTTGCACAAATTTCACCTTGCATTACCAAACATTCCTTAATTAGGTCACTACTAGAAGATCTTTTTGTAAGCTTTGTGGCTGTAAGATTGTGGCTGCAATCAGTATAACATAAGCTACTGCTAAAGATGGGAACCACTGCTGCTGAAGTAAAATGTGTTTTTGTATTGAGCAGGTGAGATTCAATGCGTTATCTTGCTGAAATCCCTGTTGGCCGGTGTGCTGACACATATACTGCACTCAGCAAGTCCACACACAGACGTACAGGAATGCATATCTATGGGGTCCAGGCAGAACCGCTGACTTAATGTAATCCAAAACCCATCTAAGACAGCTCACGGAATTATTATAAAATACAAATACACATCCGGACAAACAAAGACAGCATAAGCCAGACGTGTGTAAAAACATAACACTTTATACAAGTAGGCTGAAAAAAAATTCAATGAATACACAACTACTTTACAAATACAAATGCCGTTGTCTCCCTCCCGAGTTATTTACATGTGTTCCTGACCCAACATCAATACAAAAAGACGTATTTATGACCGAAAGCCCCAAAATTATATGATTTAGATACACAGAGGGAAAGTCTTGATTTAAGTCCGTTCGTCACTGATAGCAGGCCAACGTAAACACACTAACAGCCAAGCTGAGGTCTGACTCAGCTGACTAATGGCGACATTGTTCATAACTATGCATAAGAAAAACAGAAATATTTCACAGATATGTTTTCAGCGATGACATTTCTTCCAAATCGAAGTTGGGAGGGCGATACTTCCCACAGCTGCCGCTACCATGAAATGGCTACAGCGCAGGATAGTTTTTCTATTAATTTACTGTAAAATCACATTCTGAATTGTACCACTTAACACAAACATTTCACACATAAGTACACATCACTTGACAGTTTTCAGATGGTATCCATCCATGCAGCTGAACTTGTGTATATGGTGACAAGAATTCGTTTTAGGGGAGTTTCATGATACAAGCTAATATATTCAATTCTTCTACAGAGAAGGAGCTTTTGAATGGGTCACATATATCGAACTAAAGGTAGTTTGCCATTTCTACATCCCAAAAAGATGAGTTTGGTTCGCCGAGCCTTGCTAATCTTGATTATCGTCATTAAATGCTTAAATAAAGGGATATTTACTGACACAAACAGCAAAGGGACAACACCACCACACCTATTAAAAAAACATCGGAGGGACACACATATAATTCGACTTATTGGACATTATGAATAATGTTGAGATGACCTGCCAAAAGAGTTCCTGGCACGCCAAATGAAGTGTTGAAGTGATGAAGCTGATGGCTGTTGTGATCCAAACGCACTTGATCCATGACCTTAAGGATGTGATGACATGTTAAACACTGTATAAACAGCACGTAGCATGGTAGAAAAAGTACAGCAAGCATTTAGTGGCTCAGTAAAGAGTTCAATATGAAAATGAGCCATTGTACTGTTTTAAAGTCATGCTCGACTCCTGAGGAAGGAGCTTCAGTAAATAAGCTGTAAAAGAAAAAAAAAAGGAACTGATTGGCCATACAGTGAGGGCCGTTGGCAGAGTGATGTTTATTTTAACGATGAGACGTGGTTAGCTTATGAGTGTTGCTTCAGATTGTAAAAAGCTCAATCCAGACTGTCAATGATGAGTTCCTGTATTACAAAGGGTCAGTCTTTCCAAAACAAATGAAGGGAAAAATAAACCAGCCCTATGTTGTGCCCAAGTACTTTCTCCTCCAATCACTCTCTAGCTGCCACCGCTGGGTTTGGCAGGGGTTTTGGAGCGCATGGCGGCCCCAGTGCGGGTGTTTCCTTTGCCCTGTTGGGGCTGTGGGGTGGCAGCAGCCTGCTGCGCTGGAGACTCCGAGGCAGTGGCGGCCGTGGCGCTCTGCTGCTGGGCCGGGCTGTGTGGTGGCGGGGTCTGGATTTGAGGGGAGGCTGCTGATGCCGTAACAACCTGCTGCTGGAGGAGCTTCTGCTGCACCACCTGTGCAGTTGTGGCGGTGCCTGTGGGGATGACCTGCACCTGGGTCTGCGCCTGTGCCGAACCTGCTGCGGGTGCTGCCTGCGTCAGGGCCACTGTCTGAGGCTGAGCCTGGATCTACACACACAAAATCAATTCAGCTGTCAGAATCAGGAGTTGCAATATCTTGTAATAATCAAAGAACTAGGATTGCATGAAAATAATAATATTAACAAAACAAATGTAAATAAAAATGTAACAAAAAAGTATTAGATGATTCTGATATAACTGGGATAACATTTTAAATATAGTATTAGTATTAAATATGTGTGTGCACGCATATATATATTTAATTGGTCAAAAACACCAATTTAAACTACATTTAATTGGTCAAAAATACAGTGAAAATCAACAATATTGTGAAATATTACAATTTAAAAGAACTGTTTTCAGTTACACTTTATTTAAAGGTGTCCTTGTTACAGTGTAATTATACATTTAAGTACGGAGCAATATTAATTAACTACAAGTACTTCCTATATGGTTCGAGTTAGGATTAGGGTTTGGTTTAGGGTTACTTGCATGTAATTATGCATCATTTATTGTTATTATAATAGTAAGTACATGTAAAATGTGTAACACGGACACTTTAAAATAATCTGTTTTCTATTTTAATATATTTTAAAATGTAATTTATTCCTGTGATGGCAAAGCTGAATTTTCAGCAGCCATTATTTCATTCTTCAGTGTCACAAGATCCTTCGTTCTAATATGCTGATTTGCTGTTGCAAGATAGATTTATGATTATTATCAGTGTTTAAAACAATTGTGCTGCTTGATAATTTTGTGGAAACATTTAATGAATAAAAATGTAAAGAGAACAGCATTTACTTGAAATAGAAATCTTCTGTAACATTATAAATGTCTTTAATGTCTCTTTTGTTCAGTTTAATGCATCCTTGCCAAATAAAAGTCTTTTAAAAAAATCTTACTGACCCCAAACATTTGAACTGTAGTGTATGTTAATTATATACACACAAAAAAAAAAAAAAAAATCAGAGAAAAAGGCAAGTCATTTTTAGGGATGGGTACCGAGAACCGGTATTTTTTTGGACCGGTACGTAATTGGGTCAATACCGGACTACCGATAAGCTTCAGGACAAACAATACTGTTATCGATACTTGAGTTGTTTTATCTCCGTATACTTCAATGATAATGGCGAATTAGAAGCTGCTGCTTTTTCTTCACTGAATGATGTGGCCGATGTTTGCTCGACGTGCGTGTGATATCCGTGCGCATGTGCGGTGTGTGTTTGCGTGCAATCAGTCGCGGTGAAACATTCGAAAGTGTGGGCTCACGTTACAAAACTAAGCGACACCATTGTCACTAGTGTAATAGTGAACAAAGGAGGCACCACCAGTAATATAATGAAACATTTACTAACAAAACACAACATCTACCTCAAGCAATGCACTGTATTTACTATGTCTCCCGGCTCCAGCTCCAACTGCAACTCGCGAGACACATTCACATCAAATGTTGATTCAGCGGTAGAGTTACACTCACGAGACACTGCACTTATTCACAATCACAAAAGTACATTATTTGCATGTGCTTTAAAGCCTTGCCGGTTAAACATTTCATTTGCGTGCTGCTCTGACGTGCGCTTATTCAGAGCGCTTACACCTGAAGCATGCGTACACTATTAAAAGGCCGGTCAAACAGCACCTGATTTACTTAGTTATCTTAGTTATCGTCTGATTGCGCTAATATTGTAAAAAAAACACACAAGGTTTACATATAAACACAGTTAGTTATGTCTAAAACGAAAGTAAACAGTTGAAAGAGAAACAGATGCGTGCAGCTCTTAAAGGGACAGAACTAAAAATGCTGCTGCTTGTTATTAAAGAGATAGTTCTCCCAAAAATTAAAATTCTGTCATTATTTACTCACTGTCATGTTGTACCAAACCTGTATTAATTTTTATTCTTGTGCTGAACACAAAAGAAGATATTTCGAAGAATGTGGGCAACCAAACAGTTGCTGGTCCCCACTGACTTTGATAGTAGGAAAAAAAATTATGGAAGTCACTGGGGACCAGCAATTGTTCTTCAAAATAACTTTTATGTTTAAGAAACTCATTCAGGTTTAAAACAACTTGAGAGTGAGTAAATGATGATACAATTTTCATTTATGGGTGAACTATTCCTTTAATGTTAATAAAATAAAACTTTAATACAGCTGCTAAAATTCAGCAGTAATAAAATAACTTGAAATTTTCAGCAGATTTTCACATCATATCTTTTTGCACCAATAGTATCGATGACAGTATCGGTATCGATAAAATGTAAACGATACCCATCCCTAGTCATTTTAGAGGTGGAACGAAATCAGGAACAAACACAAAGAAAGGAAACAAGGTCATTTTTGACTTCATGTTCACTAAAAAGGCACCAAATGAATTTAAGCAATCAAACACAAAGTACAACACTAAAACACTTACCTGTTGAGGTGAGGATACTATCTGCTGCTGAACTATTTGAGGAATCTTAGTGACCTACAAGCAGATGGGAAAATCACTGCAAAGCCGCTACACACTAATACTACACACACACACACACACACATAAAGCACTACATGGCACTGCACATCAAAATCACATTCTGATCACACCACATGTCAGGCTTAGCACTGTGAGAGCCTAACTTCTTACCTGTATCTGCTGTGCAGGTTTCTGTGGCTGTCCGATGGAGGTGGTGAAGAACTGGGTCTTAATGGCGGGCTGAAGTGGAGTGGTGGCGGTGTATACTTTCTGCTGCTGTTGGGCTGTGGTCTGAGCGGCCTGCTGCGTGCCCAGCCGAATAGAGAGATAAAGAGAGAAAGGAGAGAGGTGTTGAAGGGACATTTATACAAATAATGATTCATTAAAAAAATAAATCACATTAGCTGATTGGTACCTTTTGCTGCACCGCAGTCTGTGTTTGCTGTGGCTGTGCTGCCTTCTGGACCGCAGCGGCTTGTGCGGCTGCCTGCTGCTTTTGTCTGTGCAACAGCTGCTGAACCTGCTGCACCTGGAACGGGTGGGTCACCACTTGACCACCTGCACAAACACACACGCTTCAGTCTACAAGAGCACCTAAAAGGTTGTTACTGACACTGAGACGATGTAGGCGAGTAAATAGAGTTGTGCAAATAATCAAATGTGATGATCATGCGCATCTCGTCAGTAAAGCCAGTTCTGTGATTACTAGTAAATCTCCATCACCTGCTTTCAGATGAAGCGGCATTTAATACACAGAGCAGTAGTTCACTGACAAGCTATGCAATATCGTATTCATTATCGGCGATGCTCTGTGTATTAAATGCCGCTCCATCTGAAAGCAGGTGATGGAGATTTACACCTAATCACAGAACCGGCTTTACTGATGAGATGTGCATGATCATCGCATTCGATTATTTGCACAGCCCTATGAGTAAAGAAAGCAAGCATCTCCACTGTTGATTCATGGTCAGAAACGCTGCAATAAACAGGCTTTCACTATTTACTACAGTCTTTGTAAGCCTCTATCTGATAATTGGTTAGGTTTAGGGTGCTTCACAATAAGTTAGTGAAATGTCTAATCCCTTAGAGATTCATAGGCCACATGCCCACTGTTTTCGACAAATTAAACACGCATAAATGGCAAGTTTGAAACCAGTTAAGTGTTTATATATTCATTTAATCACATCACAGAATGTGCAATTTGATTTTATTCTGATAAATTAATTTTATTTTAATAAATATTGTGCAGACCTACTTGTGAACTCTGGGTTCACCTTTGACATTCACCAAATTCCAAATATATGGAATAATTGGTACAAAATAAGCACTTAGAAAGCCATGACTAGTCTAGTCATCAATATATATTATGATATTATTTATTACTATTTTGAATTAGCTTTTATGCTATGTTTTTATTATGTTTTGTTAATTTCTATTTCTATTTCTATTTCAGTTTGTTTAATTCCAGAGGAGATGTGTAACGACACTGCTAGAGTCTAGTCGAACTGACTAGTCAGTGTAAACCCTTTTTTCAGTCTGTCTCCTCATTTCAATCTGTACCTGCTTTCTGCGCTTGCCCAATGGCGACGCTAATGCCAGCCACAGTGACAGGAAGAGTCGTAACTCCGGCAGATGAAACCACAGCAGGAACTGAGACGACAGGAGGTGGTTTGGTCAGAGTCACCTGAGCGGTTTGACCCGGCTGAGCTTGAATGGGTCCTGGGGCTGGGACACGTGTCTGAATGAAAAGGCATATAAAGAGTTAAAGTGCATTCAAGTGTATGTGAAAGGGTTAGTCTAGGTGTGTATGTATGTGCTTACCAGTCTGGCCACCTGTAAGTTGGTGACTGTAGTTCCAGCAAGCACAGCACCTGCTCTGGGCGCAGCGACTGCCGCTATCTGAGGGTTGGACGTAGCCGCCGGTGTGGCGTGAACCTGCTGCGTTTGCTGAGTAGATGCAGCCTGCTGACCTTGAGCTGCAGCTACTGCCGCCGCAACCTGCTGCTGGGCCATCTGGAGTTTCTGCTTCTTCAACAACTCCTGGAGAGAACAGAGAGATAAGCAGATATTTACAAATGACTACTAATCACTATATTTTTCAAACTCCCTGAGAGCTACGCTGACTTTCTGCATTCAAGCGGCTGAGTTTATTAAGATTCAGGTGAATTATGACAAAATTGTCATTTTTGGGTGGGTGAACTATACCTTTAATAATTTATTTTATTAATTTTATTATTACTATGGAAATATGAAATTATTTCTTTAATGAAATGATACTCTAAATAACAAACTAAAACTGCCAGTAGGTGGTGGTAAATGTTTAATGATTAAGTTATCGAGTCATTTATTCATTCATTTGATTCGTTCAAATGGATGATTCATTCAGGAGTGAAGTAAATGGTTGTTTATGAATGGTCCATTGAATAATTAGTTTAGTTCTACTTGAAGTGGATCACTACCATCAGATCGATCAGTGTGTGACATTAAAGTACCGCAAGAGCTATAGAGAGCAGATGGCTCCTCATGCTTTTGAATCGCTCTCGCGGTCCTTTGATGTCATACACTGATCGGTCTGTGCAGTGCCGCTTCAAATCCAACGCGCCTATGGCCAATGGTTCAACGCACCAAATGGTTCACCCAATTCGTTCAAAACGTGCATTAAGAAATGAAATGCCGCTGTGTGTTGCTCGGAGACGAACAGTTCTGCTTTGTCTTTATATTTTCGTTGGCAAAATTGAGCAAAACAGACAACACTGTGTCTAAAATAACACAATATTAACTTCTTACTGAACTGTTGTATAAGATCAGTATCACATTTGCACTCGTGTGATATTGCACTTAGCCTATTGCTCGTGTGATATTGCTTAACTATATGATGTAAATATGAGACAAAAACTCAAACGGGCATTTTTGCCCCATATCTTGAATTTTAGGGACATTCTAACTACGTTCTCTTGGCTCCATCACGCAATGAGTTGTTTCCCTGCCTCATATTTGTCATCAATCAACTGTATGAAATGTCAGATGACCCACATAGGTCTGGGGCAGGGCGGGGCAAGTGCCTTAAATGCGTTTATAATTTTAAAGCGTTATTTTTCACCGTAATTCATCAATCTAATTAACGAGTTAAATTACCAGCCCTACTTAATACACAGATCTAATGCGATTTCTTTCCCAGCTGTTTACCTTCACAGACATAAATGACTGTGTTTTTGTAACTTACGTGCGTTTTTAACATAAACTTGTATAAACATGTATTTCACAGTTTAAGCTCGATAAGACATGAAAGACGACTTACTTTAGTACTCACGTACCATGTGACAGCCGCTTTCTGTGCATGTGTTTCAGATGTGTGCGCTCAGAAAGCCGTGAATCAGAAGTTTGAACTGATATGGCTTTAATACGCACGATTTCAGCGTGGTAGACACGATAATCAAAACCAAACAGATGTTTTTGACAGTATCTGAGGTACAAGCTGTAAAGGCACAGCCCCATTCTGGAAAAGGGGGCAGGGAGAAGAAGTTAATTTGCATTTAATCATATAATAAATGATCTGTGGGGTATTTTTAGCTGAATCTTCAGACACATTCTGGAGACACCTGAGACTTATATTATATCTTGTAAAAGGGAAGTAAATTATTTTACCAATTATTTTAATCTAATGTTAATATTAACATTACTGCTTTTCACATTTTTCGGCCAATCAAAGAAGTATTATTCTGTGTCAAAATACATTAACTGTTAACTAGTGGCAGACCAATACGTAACTTTTTTATGATGGCCGATACGATATGATAAGAGTAGGGTGGCTGATGGCAGATATAAAGCCGATATACACGGTATTACACTCTGATGCATGATGCAATTTTATTTATTTATTTACATAGATTTATTATACTGGAGAAAAAAACAAAAACAAGAAACTAATAAAAAATAATTTGATGAAAAATAAACCTATAAAATAACATTTATACTTTTTTTATACACAGTTTTTTACTTTTGACTCTTCAAATTCTTTTTATAGCATTTTCACAAATACAGAAAGAGTTAAAAACATGACTAAAAAGGAAGTAAACACTAAGTAACAGTGAAATCAGTAATCTGCTAAATCTAGATCCACTGAGAATATTTTCTCAAATATAGACCAGGTAATGCTAAAATGCCAAATTTTGGACAACATATCGGTCAACTGCAGCTGTTAACTTTAGTTATGATTAATTACAATTGGAAACAAAAGGGCTAACTCTGGACATGTTAAAAAACAATATGGAGGACGGGTTGAGAAACACATTGAGCAATACTGTAACTGCATTTAGACAATACTGTAACTGCATTTAAATGCCATCTAATGTGGCATTTAGAATGCCACATTAGACAAATATGGCATCCTCCATACTAAGAGTGTGTGTACCTGCTGTGGCTTTCCTACTGCTTTGATCTGTGGAGATGCAGCCTGTGGTTGTTGTTGCTGCTGCTGTTGTTGCTGCTGCAACTGTTGTCTGAGTTGTAATTGTTGGAACTGAGCTGGCGTGAGTGGTTTACCCTGAGACAACTGCATACCGGGAG
This sequence comes from Tor tambroides, assembly GCA_021397915.2. NCBI lineage: Eukaryota > Metazoa > Chordata > Actinopteri > Cypriniformes > Cyprinidae > Tor > Tor tambroides. The sequence goes on from JAFVLL020038853.1 coordinate 40,749, forward strand.
CTAGAGAAGCAAAAATAATGGCTTAAGAATACAACGATGGTAGATAATCCAGCTAGATATGATTACATAAAAACAATGCAGGAGTGTGACTCTCTGAATCGATTTTGCCACCAGAGAACCCAAAACACGCATGGCTTCTCTAAGGATGGCATTTGGTCTACCTGGAGCCACCAGCGTGCGTGTTTGGGACTGACCCGGAGTCAGATTAGTGGACACCACAGCTGATGCGGTCACTGGGGTAACGGCTCTCACGCTCTGACTCGTCGCAATGGCAACGACCTCCGCTGGGGCCGCCGTTGCAGGCACTGCTCTCTGCTGAGTGTGAACCACCTGAGCTGTGGCAGTTCCTGCCGTCTGTTTGAGTAAACAAATATTTAACACACATAAACAGGACAGAATGGTACAAGTCAGCTGAAAAACAATTTCACAACAAAATAACAGGTCAAACTGAATATATTTTGAATTCTGCACTTTCAATGTGGACTTCATGTCACACGGCCGGCACAGCTGTGACAAATCAAATCAGCTGCTAATCTATATTTCTGTGTAAGATCACAACTCACAGGCAGGGCTCCAGGTGTGACAGGAGACGCCAGACGTTTGTTCGCTTGGAACTGACTGGGAGGAACTCCAGCCACAGTGTTTACAATCACATTTCCACTTACTGTAGCTGTTGCTGAAGTTTAAACAGAAATATACATAGATCAGCACTTATATATATAAACAGCACTCACAATTGGATTAACATGTACAGGTAAAAGCTGTGTAATGCAACAATACCTGGTTGGATGCTTGTGCCCACTGCAGCGGTCTTGATAGCTCCAGTCTTGAGAATCAACAAAACCCAAATAAGTTCATCATATTATAGCCTTATACCTTACTATATAATACATCACTGTTTAAAAATGTGCTGTCAGTAGGATTTTTTTTCTACTGAAATTAATAGTTTAATGTGTATTAAATACTTGTTCTGTAAACTGATCAAAAGTGACAATTATGACATTTCTAATTTTACAAAAGATTTATGTCAAATAGACTCGATTGTTCTTCTTCTCTATTTCTATTCATCAAAGAATCCTGAAATAAACATATCAAGGTTTTCATTAAAAAAATAAACACCACTACTGTTTTCAACACTGATCATGATAAGAAATGTTTCTTGAGCACCAAATTATCTTATTAGTTTGATTTCATGTGACACTGAAGACTGGAATAATGGCTGCTGAAAATTCAGCTTTGCCATCACAGGAACAACTCACACATTACATAACTATATATAAAATTTTTTAATTGTAATATTACCATTTAAACTATATTATTTCACAATACAGGGCTCCAGACAAAAAAATGATGAGGACTGTTTGAAACTCTTTTTTCCAATAAAACTTTTGATGCACATCATCTCAGTTTATTACGTCAACATAACAAATGATGTGATCGCAAAAAAACTGAAACAAGTCATAACATGTAAATATATATAGTCGCCAGTGGCGACCTCAGCAAAAACTTCACTTACAAATGAATATTTTTTGGTCGCAAATGCGACCGTTTTAGTAGCAGTCTGGAGCCCTGCAATATCAGAGTTTTTATTTTTGATCAAATAAACAGTCTTAGTAAGCATACGAGCTCTTCAAATTATTTTCAAAAATCTTCCTGACCCCAAACTTTGGAACAGTTGTGTATACATGAATAATATAAGTGTAATACAGAAATGAGTTAGACCTTCATTTTGGGAAATCTAGAGCTAAATACAGGTGTATGTAAGGTCCAGTGTGATATTAAACATGCAGTGCTAAAGGAGTCTAACCAGCACAGCGGTGTTGGGGACTGCTGCTGCCCCGGGTTGGTTGGGCTGGGGCACTCCCGCCGCCTGTGCAGCCGCTGCAGTGGCCTGTGACTGGGCTTGAGGCTGGGCAGCAGCTCCCTGAGGCTGGGCAGCTCCTGTAGTCTGCTGCTGTTGTTGCTGGGCTAACTGCTGAGCCCTCTGTTGTTCGGCTAGTGCCTGTGGCAGCAGAGGATTAAGGAAAGGAGAGAAGGGTTTAAAATAAAAATGCAAAAAACACACACTCTTTTACTTCTACTTATTTTACTTATATCTCACCTTCTTCTCTTTAGCGATTCTCTCAGCTCTCTGAGAGGCGACCTGGATAGGAGGCAGAGGCTTGTCGTAGCTTATCCCGCTATAAATCACAAAAGAAAGAATGAATGAGATGCCGTTTAACCACAAATGAGTATCAAATGTGACTAAAGATTTACAATATATTAAAGACTGTATTCTTTTTTTAATGATGAATTTCCAAACTGGCTAATATTGGAAGCAGATCACTTCAGGGCTTTTTTGTAAAAGCAAAGTAACACGTCAAGAGTCAATACCTCTCAGCCAGTACAGAGGCATGCTTAGGATTCTTCTGGAATGGATTCATGCCCAGTCTAGAAACAAAAATACCAAAAAAAGATTTTTTGCTTTGATGAAAGCATTCTGCCAGAATGTAAATGCAATGTTTGTGTGTTGGACACTGCCTGCACATACAGTGGTTTTATTGGTGGGCTCCTCTTGCTAGCAATGATTTTCATCAGCTCAAAGCGGTTGTTGTACAGCTGGATCTGGGTGGCATTGTCATCCTGTGTGTAAATCTGACACGTGCGCAGAGGACGACTATTCTTGGACTGCACAAAAAAGGAAGTGTTACCAAGGAAACAGCTAATAATATGTACTGAATTATTATTTTTTTAAATACCTTATAAATGCTCTTGGTCTTGTTCTTCTTAGGGTTAGCTTCATATATTAGCTGTAAGACAGTTTGTATAATTACGTCACAAGGAAAATGTTGAATAAATAAAAGAATTCACAACCACATGATACTGGTACAGTCACTCACTTTGCCCTCCTCTCTGGGAATGATGACATTCTCATAGCGGTTACGGCATTGTTTTGGTGAGCGGTAAATTCTGCTACAGGAGTTGACCACATCGCTCACCAGGTCCCAGTTAGGAGTGTGTGCTGGAGACACGATGGTCAGGTTCAAAGGAAGCTCCAGTAACTGCTTCACAGCCTGTGAAGAGAGAAAAAGGCAGAATTACAATCTTAGCTTATCCGTTTAAAACACACAACTGTGCGGTTAAACATAAGCAGTGATAATAGATCAAGTACCTGTAGCAGGGCCCAATCCTCACTGATGAGCCACTCAGGGTTGTCCTGCCCAGCCTCCATGGCTGGTTTGAGCAGTGAGGGCAGCGGTTTGGCAAAGGGAGCCTGTTGCTTCAGAGAGAAGTTCTTCTTCTGGTCTTTACCCTCCCGCCTTACTTTGAGAAGACTGGCCTTATCAAAGAGAGAGCGTGGAGGAATCACTGATTCTCCATGGCCCTTCTTTTTCTTACGTCCCAGAGCTGACAAGAGGGGGGAAAGAGAGAAAAAGAGAAAATTTAGCATGCGTTTAAGCGCAGTAAGTTCAGACTGAAAGCGTTTCTTGAGCAGTCTTACCTGACGGGTCCATGTGTCTCTTGCGCTCTTTGCGGACGTAGACTGGGGGCAGTTTGGACTCGGGCATAGGCGCAGTGTCATACATGAGGCAGATTACAGAGTCAATGTAGATATCATTATCATCCTGTGGAGGAGTTGGGGGAGTCCACAGCTGCAGAAAAGAGCAATAGTAAGAGTTATGAACCTATTTTCATACATTTTAAAATAAATATAGGGCTGACTCTCAACAAACTCATTAAGAATTTTACCCCAAAATCAAAATAAACACATTAAACAAAAATGTATTTAGCTTTATTTAGCTACCCTTTAGATTGCTGGCACTGGTACATTATTTTTGATAAGCACATTTTCATCTTAATTTTTCTCATTACATTCATTCATTATGCAAAAAAAGAGACTTAATACATAAAATGAAATAAAAAATATTTTGGTGCAAAATGTGATTTAGACATGTTTTTGGGAGATTCACCCAAAATTCTTTCTTTAATTCTCTTCAGGAATGTGCAGTCTTAAACTTACCGGCATTATTTCTGTTTGTCCGTCCTCATTCTCGAACACATATTCCTGTAAAGTGAAAGGGAACAGGGTGTCAAATCTACACAACATGACATCACTTCCTACTGAAAAGAACATTAGAATATTAGAATATATTTGTACCATGTTGTATGCATCCTCTCTTGTGTAGGTGAACAGATCCTCCTCATCTTCTAGGATCATTTGCTCCGTTTTCTCTACCTTTAGTTTCTGTTGCTGCTGCAGTTCCCAGCCTCTCTTAGCAGCTTCTATGCGCTCCTGCAATTCACACAAACATTGACAATTAAACATTCTGTATTATTTACATGACAGTCATAACATGTATTGTAATATGTAAAAATGTTTCATACCTTTATAACCTGTTCATCTTCACTGATGTGCAAGTACTCCAGATAGTGCAGTGCGTATCTCTCAATAGGAGTCAGCTAGACAAAACACCACAAATTGTGGTCAGAACCACTTTTTTTTTTTTTTAAGAAGAATTTTTTTTTTTAATGAGCAAGGAGAAATTGTTCAAAAATGACACTAAAGACATTTACAATGTTACAAAATATTTGCATTTCATATAACTGCTCTTCTTTAGAAATTTCCATTCATCAAAGAATCCTGAAAAAAAAAAGATCACAGCTTCCACAAAAATATTAAGCAGCATAAATGTTTTCAACATTGATATGACATGATTTATGAGCTGTACTGTTTTCTTTCAAAAACCATAAGTTAAATCAACAGAATTTGCATGTTAAATAACACAAAACCAAAAGTTTATGGTTGCATGGTATAAAAAGCACATACAAGAACAATGAAATTATTCAATAACCTCACCTGCTCCATGACTGCCGCCAACTCCTCTAACTGTGACGCCTCCTCTCTCACACCTTCCTCCACATCCATCTCTTCTTGTCCCCCCACTTTATCACTTTTTGTGTCTACCTCTGTCTCCTTGAGCTCATCTTCATACTGGGTTTCCTTTCGGATGGTGTTCAGGGCCTGGATGTAGGGTCTGGCCACGTGAGGGGGGATAGATTCGGATGGGGATGGCTCCTGGTGGAGAACCACAAACTCCTCCACCTTCTCTCCAGAACCAGCCTCCACTTCAAACAGATCTTGAATGGTGCGCTGTGAATGTCCAGCACATATTTATAATGTGAGCATCGGGCTCTGTTCCAAATTCTAGAGAGCTGCCTCGCTGTCTATTGAAACGCAACCTCATAACTGGTTAGGTTTTGAAACAGTCCCTCAATGTCAAAAGCAACAGTGATTGCATGTGTGCTTACCTGTGTTAAAAAGGCTAGAGTGTAATCCATGCCCTGCGCAGCTACCTCTCGTATAAGGTCTTTAGTGCCATTCTTTAAGAGCTTCTCCTCAATTGAGTTCCCGCTCTCCAACCTGACAGAGTACAGCGTCAGTAAAAAAGCTGACAAATATAAACCCGACAAGCAAACATATTTAATTTATCCATCACTCTTACCTGTAGATGTGGATGTCTTTGGAGCGGCCGATCTTGTCACACCACTCCTGTGTGCGCAAGTCCATGCTGGGATTTAGGTCTGTGTCGTAAAACACAATGGTATCTGCGTCAAACACATGGCCCATGGCTGAGCAGCACCGATTGGTCAGGATGGTGCTGAAGATCTGTCTGTTGCGGTTAAACTTCTTGACCTGCTCCTGAAAGTGGTCGGGACATGAGGAACAAGATGGGTTAAGTATTGCATTTTCAGTACAAGATGATCAAGATGAGATGTTTGTGTGTTGGTGTTGATAGCACTTCACTGATGTGTAAGCATCATTTGAGGCCCTGTGTGGAACTGAATCCAACAGGGAGGGAAGAGCGCTCGCTCATCTGCCCTTTTAATTACAGCCCAATAACCCACACAGCCTCAGTGGGACATGAACTTGGCCAGGGCAGAGAATATGTTACTCCAGGTGTTTTACCTGTCTCTCCTCCAGTGACAGACTCTCATCCAGCCGTACATAGGTGAGGTGACGGTGGTCTAAGAAGGCCTCCAGTATATCCAGCATGCTGGTCATCTGGGTGAAGATCAGCACACGCCTGTTCTCAGCGCTCAGCTTCTGCAGCAGGATAGACAGCGCCTCCAGTTTTCCTGCAAACAGATACAGGAACATCAAAATTTATACCATTATACCAGTTTTATTTAGTACTTTTTTTTTTAACAACCGGTTGCAGAATCTGATTACCATGTTTAATTGTAAAAAAAACAAAAAAAACAAACAAACAAACAATGGCATTCAATTATTGTTATATTATCTAACTCAGACAGGAAGTGGAATGTAAGTAGGTAATTCTTGACCAGAACAAGTTGTAAAAGTTGCTTTATACTTTATACTGATATTTACAAACTATAAAGCCGACAATTACAACACATACACTTCCGTTCAAAAGTTTGGGGTCAATAATTTTTTGTTTTGTTTTTAAAATAAATCTTATATTCACTACAGCTGCATTTATTTGACTGTATGCAGAATGAGTAACATTGTGAAATTGTATTAGAGTTTAAATAACTGTTTTCTATTTTAATATATTTTAAAGTATAAATTATGTGATGGCAAAGCTGAATTTTCAGCATCATTATTCCAGTCTTCAATACCACACGATCCTTCAGAAATCATTCTAATATGCTGATTTGGTGTTCAAAAACATTTCTTATTATTATTATCAATGTTGAAAACATTTTTGATGAATTTCTGATGAATAGAAAGTTCAATAGGAAAAAAAAAAAAGTTACAGTCTTTAGTGTGAATCAATTTAATGTGTCCTTGCTGAATAGCAGTATTTAAAAAATATAAAACATTACATTTAAGTATAAATTACATAAAATATTACATTAAAAATATTTAAATATATACATAAAAATCCAAAAACCAACCCCAAATTTTTGAATGGTACTGTAAAGGACAGAATGGTAGCTATATGATGGATAGAAGATACCATATTGGGAAACATACAATAGTATGCTTAACTGAATATCAGTAATAATTGTGAAATTTAAATATGAATGTAACAGAGCTGAGGTGCTGTTGTGGTGCTCACCTGAATCCATCCCCAACATGTGTACATCAGGGAATCTAACGACAGGAGGACAAGCTAAGTTACGGATTTCTGCGTTGTGTGGAGCGGACACTTCCTGTAGCTGTCGCCTGAATGATTTTTGTGCTAGGCTGTAAGATGGTGGAGGATTGGACGCATACAGCTGAGGGGGAAGGGCCACAGCAGCAGGAAGTATGCAGGAGAACCTTTAATATAACAGGAAGCAGCATTAGATCACAAAAAGCTCACAAAACTGCTTTCATGGCAAGGAGTTCATCGTCAAATCCAGACCTCTTCAACAAGGTGCCAGCTGCTGCCTCCTGCTCCGTGTTGGAGAGAATCGCTGAGCGGAGTGGGGCCACTGTGGACACACATGTCCGGTGAGCCCTAATACAGCTGTCTCTGCCGACCCAGGACCAGCGGGAGTGCTGGGGTGCAGGGAAGGCTGGTGGAGGGCGTCCCTCATAAACAGAGCAGGTCTTGATCAGGTCAGAACCATACATCACAGAGCGTGAGGACCGCCGCTCGTTGGCATGAAATAAACTAGCCAGACGCTCTTTCAGCTGCCTGTTTCTTTCCTCATTTGACACCTAAATAGACACAAAGACAAGGCTCAGAATTCACAACTATTTGATTGACTTCAATTCCTTCAACATGTCTTTCAAAATCACCTACCTGTGTTATGGCGTTTGTAGAGCGTTTAGCATTTGTTTCAATGTCTGTGGTAGCTTGAGTGACTGTGGTGCTTGCTTTAATGAAAACAGGCAGAAACACAGAAACTTAAGTTTAAGTTAACTAAGACAGCATTAGAACATCACATACTTAGGATAATGGTTCTCAACCAGTGGGCTGGAAAACCACTAGGGGGTCTAAGCATAATTTTAAGGGGGCCCATGGTCTTGGAAGGCTGAAATATTGAAAGTGTGATTTCTAGACATAAAAATAATTATAAAATAAAATCTTAAACGTTATGATAATTTCTATAATAAATATAAAATTTTGGCTAGCTGAGCCAAGCTCTAAAATATTTAATTAGGTAGAAATAGAGGAATGTTTATTAGTTTAAAAAAATATATATACAATTTTATTGGGAATAAAGCGTGTAAACCCTGAAGAACATACTCTCCTTAAATCTTCTGAAATTAAATTATCATTAATATTAGGGCTGGGCGACATATCTCATGTGATATGCATGCGCATCTCGTCAGTAAAGCCGGTTCCTTGATTGGCGGTAAATCTCCATCGCCTGTTTTCAAATGGAGCGGCGTTTAACACACGGAGCCGTGGATCACTGAGAAGCTACACAATATCGCATTCATTATCGAAGGCGATTCATCTGTGATAATGAACGCGATATTGCGTAGCTTCTCAGTGATCTACGGCTCCGTGTATTAAACGCCGCTCCATTTGAAAACAGGTGATGGGGATTTACCGCTAATCAAGGAACCGGCTTTACTGACGAGATGCGCATGCATATCGCATGAGATATATCGCCCAGCCCTAATTAATATGTTAAATTATTTTAATATATTGCAACTCCTAGTTTCTATATAAAAAAAAAAGACTGAAAACAAGCAGGTCCAACCAAGTAGCAGAAATTTCCTAGCCTACACGGGGTCCTTTGAAAATTAAAGGAATATTTCACTCAAACATGAAAATTGTCATTAATTACTCACACTCATGTCATTCCAAACCCATAAGACCTTTGTTCATCTTTGGAACACAAATTAAGATATTTTTGATGAACTGCATAGACAACAACGCAACTACCATGTTCAAAGCCTAGAAAGTTAGTAAAGACATTGTTAAAATAGTCCATGTGACATCAGTTGTTCAACCGTAATGTTTGGAAGCTACGAGAATACTTTTCTCAAGTATTCTCATAGCTTCATCACACTAAGGTTGGACCACAGATCTCACATGGACTATTTTAACGATGTCATTACTATCTTTCTGGGCCTTGAACATGTTAGTTGCATTGCTGTCTATGCAGGGTCAGAAAGCTCTCAGATTTCATCAAAAATATCTTAATTTGTGTTCTGAAGATGAACGAAGGTCTTGTGGGTTTGGAATGTTCATTTCTGTGTGAACTGTCCCTTTAAAGTTGAGAACCACTGACGGTCGATAGGTGATGGTTGATCACTAATGAAAATAACAATCAGCTTCAGGAGAGAGCAGTGCTTTACCTTGCTGGGGTGTGGAGGTGGCAAGGGGCGGCGTGCCTGAAGAGTTCTGTACAGGCACAGACTGGGGCACGGTAGGCATCACCATGGGCGGCCCCTGTGGCCTGAGAAGAGGCTGTCCCGGGGCAGACACAATCTGCAAGATGTTGCCTAAAGACACATAAACGTGTGAGCATCACATTAAGCCATATAATGAGGATTTACTGAACACATATAAAAACAGCTAACACAAGTGACTGGATATGGAAGTGAAATGAGATAGAGAGGATGAATATGGGCTGGACATTACCGAGTGTACCTTGGAGCTGCAGGGGCTGGCCGGTGGTGAGCTGCCGCAGCTGACTCGGAGACAAAGTGAACTTGTTGCCCTGGAACTGCAGGGTCACAGGGGTCTCTGGCTGGGCGATATGACCCTGCCCAACCAACTGAGTAACCTTCACTACATCTCCACCTTCAGTAAAAAAACAACTAATGTTAAATGATAGTGGCTGACAATTTATCACTGAGAAAGAAAAAACATTTTAGTTAGTTTCGGGGTGAGCACAGAAAGGGACATGCACAACCACGGTGTGTTAAACAGGAAGAATGACACTTTTTCCTCAAACAAAAAGCCTGAAACAAACCGAAACCAGACTGATTCGTTTAGTGGAGCAAAACAAAGTGGGAGAAAATCTTTGCTTGTATAAAAGGTTTTCCATGTAACAATGGTTGCATGTGACATGGGGAGCAGCGCCCACAAGCTTGACGCTCTTTACACCCACAGAAGGACAACAAAATAAACGGCTGTGAAGAAAAGCTGCACTGAAAAGATAGGAAGGCAAAACCATATTAGAAAGCTTCTGGATCATCTTTCAGCTGTACTGCATGAAAAACAAAGAGATTAATCATCAAAATGCAGAAGGGAATAAATGTCAAAAAAAGACGACGTGAATAAACTGGAGGCAGCGGGTGCAGCCCGGAGAAATTTCTGGAGGGCTCATGCTTGTTTGTGAAGGGTGAGGAGAGAAACCACCATAGGTCATCTGCTGAAGATTTTCTGCACTTCAAATCAGACTGGAAATACACCAACTTTATGGGGTCGATTTGGTTGAATTTGAGTTGAGTATCAACATTAGTTTCTTTGGTGGAACTCTGTATGCATGTTAGTCCACTTCAGCAGAGCAGTACCGTAGTCTCTGATCTTCACTGAGGTCGTTTACTGCTGTGCTTGGGGCAGGGCTCTAGACTCATTCTTCCCACTGGTCGCACTTGTGCGACTAACTTTCTCAGTTGATCGCACGAGCACATCATTTGGTCGCAATTTATTTATTTCTTTGATACAACATTTGATTAATCAATGCATGCTGATGAACTTTTATCATAGTTTATAGTTATATGGTAACGAAAGTGTTCAACATTCAACCCGTTCTTTTTCATCAGTATTATTCGTGATTTAAATTTTGTGAACAGGAATTCCTGTTTTTGCTTTCACTTTCAAATTCACGATCTTGGTGTCACGCTTTACAAGAAAAGATAATTGTCTGTTTTGCTTATATCTATACACCTTTCACTTTTTAAGACTAAAACAAAGGATGGATTCATTGTTATTCTTAATTAA